>CADDIJ020000827.1:0-134948 GCA_902809745.2 Tetradesmus lagerheimii
AGTCGTGCAAAGAAGCCCTTGCCAAGCATACGGCAACTCTTTGCTCAGACCCCCCCCTCCCCCACACCCCAGCCAGTCACGTATGCACAACACAGCCCATGACCGCACGGTGCCCGTAGGCACAGGTACTGTGTGGCCACCTCTGCGCACACATTCCAGGTAGTACTACGTGCAGCGCAATGCGCACACAAACAAAACCGCCGCCAACAGCAGAGTCAAAAAGAAAGGATACAGCACTCTGCCTAGCTAGGGCCACAGTACCCCAACCCCCAGCAGGCAGCTCTGCCAGAGGCACAGGAGGTCTGCCGTGCACAAAGCACTCTAGCGTCAAAAGCGGCCAATGTGGCCCACCGCCACACGCACAATACAAAAGCCGTTTGCAAGATGCCAGTCGTGCTATAGCACAGGGTGCAACGATGCTTGCGCCAGAGGAGCGAGTGCCTTGAAAACTTTACAAGCACAACGATGTGCACCACTGCTGCAGCTGTCGCTGTAGCTTTGTGTATGCGTGCCCACCACAACCAGTCACCCGCCTCGTCCCCACACTTCCCACCCTGTTGTTCTCTGCTCTGCTGCCCTTCCCCTTCCGCCCTCAATCACAGCAGTTACCCATCTTTGATAACTGCTGTTCTGCCTCCTCCAGGCGTGGCCAAGCACCAGACATCTGAAAGATGCCCCCTGCCGGAAGCACTGCCAAATACAGCGAACAGTGGAACACCCAAGCTCCGCAGACGCACGCGCAGCTATATGCCGCAGATGCCGCAGCAACTGCAGTGTCTGTCGCCACATGTTCTTACCCTGTCTGGCAGCAGCATTCGAGCTGCATACATGCACACTGAAATCCACACAGCGCCCTCAACCCATCAACTAATCCCGCCACCTGCATCCCCTTCACACAATGGTGCCAGCTGGGATCACCGCGCCCCTCATCACCACCAAGATGCCATCCTTGATGACAATGCCCTTTGGCAGGTTGCTGTTGCGGCCATCCACCACCCCCACCTTGTTCGTCAGCACGCAGTTGGGCCCAATACGTGCATTTGAGTCCACAATGACGCGCTCCAGTCGGCTGTTGGCGCCGATGCCGAGGGGAGTTGCGCCGCCAGCTGCCTCCTCCGCGCGAGCCTCTGACGTGTCGATGGTGTCAGCACCAAAGATGATGGTGTCCTGCAAGGCACAGAGGCATGCAACAGCGCAGCAAGGCGCGAATGGTGGCGCCCTTGCAGACCGAACTTGCAGCGCAGTCGCTCCATATGACTACAGAGACCCCCCAAGCTACGGTCGAGGGCCACACAAAGGTGTGCGCACCGTGCAAAGACATCATCGCCGCGCAGCCGCCAGGTGCACAGAAAGCCTATGCATGCGCAACACCTCTCAGCCTCACCTTGACGAAGCAGTCCCTCCCGATGAACGCGCAGCTGCCGATCACGCTGTTCTTGACCACGCTGCCCTTCTCAATGCGGCAGGCGTCGCCCACCAGGCTGTCTGCCACGCTGGCGCCGTACACCTTGGAGGGCGGCAGCACTCGCGCCTCGCTGTACAGCGGAGCCTCGCGGTCAAACAGCTGCAGCCGGCTCGTCTGCAAGAGGACGATGAAGCGCACACAGCGGATGCGATTGAAACTGAGTATAGACATCCCTCAGATGATGACGACTATGGTGGCAGAGCAGGCCAGCAGAACGTAGCCTGCTCATTGCAATTACAACGTTCTACCACACAAAACACGGGACACAGAGCCATGCAGCACAGCACCAACCACTCACGTCAGCCGCCAAGGCCATGTTTGCGGCGTAGTAGTCCTTGAGGCTGCCCACGTCCTCCCAGTAGCCGTGGTGCGGGTAGGCGCAGATCTTGAGCTCGCCGTGCATTAGCGACAAGATGTCACGGGAGAAGTCCACAGCCTGAGGCAGACAGCAGCAGCAGCAGGAGTATCAGAGGAAGGCGGTATGACTGCTGCGTCATGCATGCTTGTACACTAGTGCGCCATTCAGCGTGTACCAAACACACCCGCATGCACATCCAATGCATCCTGCAAGCTTCAAGCTGTGCAGAGCACTAATTATCGCTTGTCTATGCCACAGATACACCATAAAGGTGGGACACAATGCACGCAAGATGGGCGGTGCTCAAGCTGTGCAACTTGAGTGAGTGATGCGCCCTCCACAAAAGTTGCGGCCTTACCCGTGGGAAGCGCGTGGACAGCAGCTCCTGCAGCACCTTGCGCTTGATGACGTACATGCCCATGGACGCAACAAACGGCTTGCTGTGCGCCTCCTCCTCGCTGTTGGCTGCAGCCCAGCAGCAGCAGCAGCAGCGCAAGCACAGGACATGAGGCAAAAGAGCAACACTGCAATCAACAAAGTAGCAGTATCAGATGCGCGAAACCCCCAAACCAGCAACAAGCTTGCATGCGCACCGCCAACACAATGGTGCGGCTGTAGGGTGGCAGAAACAGTTGTGTAATCGAGCCCGGCATCATGGTTGTGTGTAGGCAGCCGCGCTGCATGCATATGACCGGCCCTCACCGAAGCCGTACTCCAGCGTATCTATGGACATGGTGGCCAGCTGCGTGCGCGGCGGCTTCTCATGGAACTCCAGCACGTTGCAGCCGCGGTCAACCTGGCACGGGCAGCAAGCAAAGGCGCAGGCAAGCAGCAGGTTCAGCACGGCAATATGGTGAATGCCGCCGATGGGGAGCATAACATGCGCCAAGTCCACAGCACCTGGCAATGAGCATGCCACAACCCTCATGACAACACCAACAGCCGGAACACATCATCACAAGCGCATACAGATGTGTAAATCGCATTTGCAAGTGCTGCTGCGCACCGTGAGCACTCCCAGGTGTGTTGCGTGCTCCTCGTCTGCGGGTGTGGTGGCGATGGTCACGTCAGCGCCCTTGGCCCTGTGGTAGTTGAGCAGCTGCGTGTAGTCCATGCGGTAGCTGCAGCACCATGCAGCAGCAGCGCCATGCAGCAGCAGCGCGCACAGCAGCAGCAGCAATACACACATCTCGACACATGTTGATGCTTGCACTGCTCATTGGCACTACAACAGCAGCTACCACGACCTGTGCCTGCATACACCCTTGCCGGTCACGGACACGGCCACAAACGCTGCCAGCAGCGCTCCTGCTGCGACCCTCACAGGCATGATACTATTACACTGCCGTGTGTGCCTCACAGCTGATTGAATGCCATACGAGCACACGCTGCTGACCCCCGTTCGCATCCCCAGTCAGCAACTGCTGCGCAGCACTCACAGTTGGTCTGCTGCCATGATGAGCACGTCCTCGCAGCCCTCGTGCTTGGCCTCGTCAAACAGGTACAGGTACCTGCAGGGAGCAGCAAGCAGCACACAGCATTGTCATAACATGGTGTTATCTTTAACGCTGCCTTTGTACGATGGGCGGCCAAAGAGCGGCAGCAGGTGCCAAAATGTAGATGGCCTGCCTCCTGCTTACCAGACGATGAACAGTCCACAGCACAGCAGATAACCAATTCACAATGCTGCAGGACGTGGGACACACGACCAGCGGCAGCACATGCAGGCAGGTGGGCCATGCATGCCTTGTGCATGCGCATTGCAACAGCGAGCCAACAGCTGACAGCAGCTGATGGCGGCAGCCCATGCGGAACACCTACGCTCTGCATCTGCTGCGCCCTCCTCAGTGTGCCGCGCCTGCTTCCACCGCAATGCGGCAACAGCAGCGCGTGGCGCCTGCGCACTGCAGCCATATGGGCGGTGCATCTGCTGAACCGCCTACATGCAACTCGCCCTGTAAAAACGTTCATGCGTCTGCCGCACCTGCGCACTGCGTCTGCCGTGCCCTAGTACCAATGCAGCAACAGCCCGGGTCAGTGCGTCGCGCCTGCGCATTGCGGCCATGCCCATGGTGGTGCCAAACCAATGCTATAATGGCCTACGCATAACTCCCCCTCTGCATGCGGCTGCCGCACCTGCGCACTGCGTCTGCGGTGCCCTGGTACCACGCCTCCTTGGACTCCAGGCCGGGCCGCTGGCTGGCCGCAAGCGTCTCCACAAAGCCCGAGCCGTGGCCCACAAACGTGACGTTGTTCAGGAACTGGTACGCGCGGGACAGGTGACGGTTGAGGCTGCGGGGAGAGGGGCGGCAGCAGCGAAGACACCAGTGTCAGCATATGGCAGTAAAGGAGGATTGATGCAATGACGGCAGAATAGCCGGCGTCATATGTAGCAGGGTGACCAAAGGCGCATCTGTTGGTATCTGTGTGAAGCGAGCTGCACGGCACATGCGCTGACGACGGTGGTTCGCCTGCCACCTGCCACAGCAATTCTCGTTGATTGCAACAAGCAGGGGGCGTGACCTCTACACGAAACTGCGCCTGCTGCACATCTGGCGGCGATGACTGCCGCTGCACAACACGTGCTGTGTTCACCATGCTGATTACAGATCACAAGCTGCAGCAGGCAATGCACAGCTATAACAACCTCGATGATGCCGCGGATGCCCTGCAGCAACCGTCCGCTTTGAATCCCTGTTGCTAGGCCCACGCTATGCTGGTGCTCCACTGCGCACTAACTAGCCAGAGCTCTGCCAGCAGCACGTGCGCGCACCTTGTTGCATTGTACTGCGTGAGCACATAGATGTTGGAGATGCCCGAGTGGATGCAGTTGCTCAGCGGCACGTCGATCAGCCTGAACAGCCCTGCAAAGGGCACTGCTGGCTCCGCACGCGAGTTGGTCAGGGGCCACAGGTCTGTGCCTGAGCCACCGCCCAAGATCATGGCTGCGCGGCAGCACACGCGCACGTTGCGGGGCATGAGGCAGGACGGCAGATGGTGCAGAATCAATTGCGAGGCGCGCAGCTAGATATGCAGAGCACAAGCCAAGTGCTGCTGGTGGTGGTGGTGATGATTGGTGGAAGGGGGGGGGTGAACTTGCCCTGGCAAGGCTGTCTTGGATGATCGGATCAGATCGATCCCAGCATACGTGCCGCCACTGCTGCTGTGTTCATGCATGAACAGCTGACCCACGTGCAAGTGCTGTGACTGTGTCTGTTTTCGCACATCAAAGCGATGGAGCCGTGGACATGTGCTGTTGAACTTCATCCCATGCTGCCCAGATGGGACGAAGCACAATCAAGGGCATAACGGGGCATCATACTTTTGCATGCATTCCTGCATAGTACCCCGGAAGGCCAGCAGCAGGGCAGTGCTGCTTGCTGCAAGAGTGCTCACGCACCAACAATCTCCTCTGATGACTTCACTGGAGGCCTTGCATACGGCTTGAGCTGCTGCTGTGGCTGCTGTGGCGACTGGGAGGAGGAGGGCTGTTGCCTGTTTGAGCTACAGCACAAGACAGCAGAGCAGCGAGGGAAATTACCAGTGAGCGAAGGCTGATCCCTGGGGGCCTGCAACGTCAGTAATGATGCGTAGGATCAAAACGTACCTTGGTGGGCGGCTCAGCAGAGTCGCATGTGCCTTCACAGTGCGAGTCCGAGCAAAACTGCCTGTGGATACCCTGGCCCAGCATCCTGTGAGCGTGCCCTGCTGCATCATAGATGCTGTCTGCTGCTTTAACCAACAGGAATTCACAATTGCTGCCGCAACTAGATCCTGCTGTGCACAAGGACTACGTGTCGAAACCAACGCGACGCCTGTGCTAGAAAGCTGCAACGTGGGTCTCCCAGTGATTGCTGGTCAGATCACAAACCGATCAACGTGATATGTGTGGTGGGCAAATTGGAGGGAAAACGCTGCTGATGATGCAATGGTTGTCTTTTGGTGTCTCTGGACGTCTGCACCCTGACTCTTGTGAGCTGTAAACGGTCGAAAACAACATAAATTTGATAGATTTATATAATCAGTTCGTATCCGGGGATCTAGCAAACCTTGCGCATCAGGCTAGCTGAAGTCATAGCTGGTGCAGTTGCCTTGACTTCGCACAGGCGAGTGATGAACACGGGTAAGAGCTGTTTTGCTCTTGTTTTTCCAAGGCGCTGCAGCTGATACTCTCATTACAACCGGAATGAGGTGTTTGATGCTGCACCTGGCCCAGGACCATCGATGGTGGTGCACTGCCATGTCCAGGGTTGCTGCTGCCAGCACAGTGACTGTGGCGGCGTCAGTCTGGGCTGGTGCACCCCCAGGCAGACGGTTCAGCTGCAGCTTCACGAGCCGGCATATGAAGCGGCCTGCTAGGTGTGCGACAGGTTTGTGTTACGTGCAAGATGCGGAAGCACACCACGTGGTCCTGTGACAGGAGCATCTGCGTCAAGATGGTCACAAAGCGCAGACGGTTAACAACGCCTAGTATACACATGCCGGGCATTTTACTTGCAGGTCTACGTCCATACAATGCAACCACTGTGCTGAGACAGAGAAGATGCTATGGAAAATTAGCATCACTGTGCTGCAGCCAGGTATGTGCACGTAGCATATTAATGTGCAATGGACTTGTTCATTGCGGTTAATGCAGCGTAGCTGTATCCCTGCTTGCCTGGTCAAAGGCAAGCAGTGGGTGAGGTGACAGTCAAAACACGTCATTACCTCACTGCTGCCGAAGGCCACTTAGCATGCGCAGGCGTCTAGCACTGCACGTTTCGTTGCTGTTCATGCGAACTGCAACTCGACTCGCTACTTCGGTAGCGTTTGGAGTGTTGCACACGTCCTATTTTTTATCACTTCTCTGAAATCGATCCATTAATACCTCCGAATATCTCCAGATCGTTCTTACGTATATCTGAGAACAAACTAAGGACCTGCTTTAGGTCGGCCAGAGGCAGCTGAACGCACGGCTACCTGCGGCCGTCGCGTGCTCTTTCAGCCCTTTTGGCACGCTGGGCTTGAGTTAATGCGCTTTCCGCAGTTTCTTAAGGTCAGCTATCTCCGCTTAGGGGTGTAGATAAGTGACACAAGCAGCAGGCGCCGCAGCAGCACCAGCGTCAGGCAGGAGCACCAGCGGCTGGAGCTTGTCTTCACAGTGCAGTCCCCGACAGACCGGCATTTTGCTGCACGTCAGCACGCAGCTACGTATGGCTGCTTACCTCCTCAGCATGAGGGGTTGTTTGGGCCCCAGCAACAGCAGCTGGAGCTCAGCAGGTGAAGCGCTGGCGCTGAGTGGCTGCTTTGACAGCCCCAGAAGCCACAGCAGCAGCAGCAATGGCGAGAACAGCAGCCTCATTGGCGGTGTGCGCCGTCGCAGCAGCAGCAGCAGCGCACACCTGATTGTGCGCCGCCAGTTCGGCAGCGCGCTGCGCATGGGCGCCACAACAGGCGGCTGGAGCAGCTTGCAGGCTTTCACAGCCAGCAGCAGCACTGGCAACGGAGGCATGGGCTCTGGCAGCACATCTGCTGGAGCAGCAGTGCAGTAAGCGCCCTGCGCACACAGCAGGCGAGTGTGGGGCGGCTCCCACGTAACGGCCAGTCATTAGGCTACTCGTCTGAACACCCAGCTGTTGTGTCATTAAGCAGCTGTGTGGGGCACATCATTGTGGTGCCTTTTCTTGACATCTGAGCATGGTTACACAGCCGCAAGCACGCCGCTGCACTGGCGCTTAGGATTGTGCGGCAAGCAGTGGCGTGCCATTGGTGCATCTTCGCATGTGCTCAGCTGGCTGCAGCATGGTGTTCCTGTAGAGTGGCTGGGTGGCCGCGCGCCGCCCCCTTTTACAAGAACCCTTTGCCATCTACCAACGCCCAAAAGCAATGGTGGTTGTGCACTGAAGCGCCCCGCCTCAGCAAGTTGGGTGTGCTTACCAAGCTTGCCTCCCGCCCTGCATACTGCTCTAATGCATTTTGTGTGCCCAAGGGCAGTTCTTGGCGTCTGGTGATCAATTACAAGTATATCAACACCTTCAATGTCGCCCGCAAGTGCAGGTTTGAGACGCTGCGGTTTTGCAGCGTTACGACTTGAGCAATGCCTTTGCTGTCAAGGCTGACATGGCAGACGCATTCTATCAGGTGCCTCTGCACGCTAGCGCAGTCGATTACTTTTGCTTTGAGTTTGCTGGCGAGTTTTATCAGATCAACTGCTTGCCTTTTGGCTGGAATAACTCGCCTTACTACTTCACCAAGGTGACTAGGCCTTTTGTTGCGCATCTGCGCTCCCCTGCGCATACACGTGTGCCGTCAGGCACCATGTACCCTGCAGCGCCTGGCAGCCGTGGCAGTGTAGCGCAGGTTGGCTGCAAGGTACTGCCCTACTTGGATGACTTTTTGTTTGTGTTCCCTGACCAGGAGACAGCAGCAGCCGGTGCTGAGTGGATCCAATCCATAATGTACTGGCTTGGCTTTACGCCCCACCCCACCAAGTCTGTGTGGGGGCCCACACAGCGGCTGGAGCATTTGGGCCTGGTTGTGGACCTGGCCCAAGGCACCTTCTGTGTGCCCCCAGCCAAGGTTGCCCGCCTCACCCGCCTGGCGCGCGGCATTGCTGTTGCTGCCAAGCAGAACAAGCGCCGCGTGCCAAAGCGAGCGCTGGCTGCATTTTGTGGATATGCGCAGTCTGTGCGGCTGGCTGTCATGCCGGCCAACCTGTTTCTGCGTAGTTTGTATGACGATTGTGCGTCTGTTTCTGGCTGGAATGGGACTGTCAGCATCTCCCGCCAGTCCTTCCGTGATCTTGAGTGGTGGGCGAGCATCCCTGTGCAGCATTTGTCGTCGCCTATTCGGTTGCGCCCGGCTACTGTTGATTTGTTTGTTGATGCATGTCCCACAGGCTGGGGCGCTGTGCTGCCTGTCCTGGGCGACAGCCCCGAAGGGGTTGCTCACGGCGCCTGGTCTGCTGCTGAAGCGTGCATGCACATCAACCAGCAGGAGATGCGAGCTGTGCGCATGGCTCTGCTGTCTTTTGAGCCTGTGGTGCGCGATCGTGTGGTGAGGCTGCATGAAGATAACACGGTGACAGAGTCTGTTTTGGGGCGCTTTGCTTCACGGTCCGCTGCTCTCATGGACGAGTACAGGTTGTTGTGGTCTGTGCTTGAAGATCTGCATGTTCAGCTGCAGGTGGTCAGGGTGAAATCAGAACTTAATAGAGCTGATGCACCTTCTCGCTTTGTTGACCATGGGGACTACCGCCTGGATTCTGAGATGTTTAGTTGGCTGGATCTTATGTGGGGCCCGCACAAAATAGACCTGTTTGCTTCGGCGGAAAACACGCACTGTCACTGCTTCTACAGTTTGTTCCAGTGCCCTGGCAGCAGGGGCGTTGATGCCCTGCTGCAGCCATGGTCTGCTTGGGGCAATGCCTTTGCTTTCCCGCCTGTCACCACCTCAATGTTGCTGCAGGTTGTGCAGAAAGTGCGCGAAGAGCGTGCAAATGTTACGGTGGTGGTGCCGTTGTGGCCGGCTCAGCCTTGGTTTCATGAGCTGATGCTGCTTGCGGTTGACAGCTTCCAGCTGCCTTGTTCGACGCTCACCGGCCCTATGGCTCGGCGCCACAGTTCCTGGCCCTTGCTAGCTGTTCGCATCGAGCACTAGCTTGCAGATGGTCCCGCAGCTAGGTGTTTGCTGCGCAAAGGCTGCGTGTTGGGCATGCGTGTGTACAGCGTGCTGCTGCTCAGCATTTGATTTGCTGTTGCTGCTGCTTGCAGCAGTTGTCGGCCCCAGCACTACATTCAGAGGTTTGAAGGTTGGCAGCATGTGTGCTTGCTGCAGTGGTGGTTTGTGCTGGTGGTTGTGTGTTTTGGTTTGCGTTTGCTTCTGCTGCTGCTTCTCGCAGCAGTTGTCGGCCCCAGCCCTGGATTCAGCGGTGTAGGTTTGGCAGCGTGAGTGTTTGCTGCGTTAGTGGTGTGCGCTGGGGTGCGTCTGCTTGTTTGCCTGCCACATGTGTCGTGGCTTCTATCTGCGCGCCGTGTTGCGGCGGGCCAGGTGGGCTGCAAGCCTTGCTGCTTGCAGCCCTCCCCCTTCCTGTTCCACTGGTCTTTTCAATGTGGCTATTGGCTGAGGCTACCTGACCAGCAGTTTGCTCTGCTGACAGCTGGCAGCTCCCGGAGGCTGCATGCATTGCAGCGGGCTCGCACCTGGCTGTGTCCTTGCAGCCCTTGCATTTTCCTGCCAGCTGTTACAGCAGCCTCAGCCAAGCCTTCCCACTATCTATATCGTCATGGCGAAAGCAGTATTAATGTGCAATGGACTTGTTCATTGCGGTTAATGCAGCGTAGCTGTATCCCTGCTTGCCTGGTCAAAGGCAAGCAGTGGGTGAGGTGACAGTCAAAACACGTCATTACCTCACTGCTGCCGAAGGCCACTTAGCATGCGCAGGCGTCTAGCCCTGCACGTTTCGTTGCTGTTCATGCGAACTGCAACTCGCCCGCCCTTCCCGCCCCCTTTTTTTGTGGCTACTGTTCCGCATTGTGCACTGGGTGGTGGCGCTGCAGTGGCTGTGTTGCTAGCGGTGCCTCTGGTTTCAGGTGACTGACCACTGGTTGTCAGTTGCCGCAGAGTAGTTGCGCAACATGCACAACGTGCCGCGCTACCTGCCGAACCTGTGCCGCTCGCTGGGTTTCATGGTTTTATGCTGCCTTGCAGCAACGAGATGGTGTTGCCCGCTGCAGCCCCTACATAGTGTCATGTCCGCTGCCATGCAGCGTCTGACAGTGGTGCGCTGTCGTGCAGCTTTGATAGCTGTGCTGATGCTGGTTGCTTCCCATAGTGTGTGGTGCTTTGCAGCTCTCGCAGTGTTTCTGCTGCAGGCCTGCGTTGCCTGTTTCTGCGTTGAGCGCCCTTGCGCCAGGCTTGTTTGGGGACCTGTTCATTGCTGGTCCCCTGCCTTCCCTTTGCTGCCGGTGCCTGCACCTGTCTGCTGCTTTCGCCTTTCCTCTGTCTTGCCTCTTGTTGAATTGTGCCGCTCTCGGTGCTTGAAAGTGTGTAACCCCTCAAACGGCTCGGTGCTTGAAAGTGTGTAACCCCTCAAACGGCTATTGGCTGAGGCTACCTGACCAGCAGTTTGCTCTGCTGACAGCTGGCAGCTCCCGGAGGCTGCATGCATTGCAGCGGGCTCGCACCTGGCTGTGTCCTTGCAGCCCTTGCATTTTCCTGCCAGCTGTTACAGCAGCCTCAGCCAAGCCTTCCCACTATCTATATCGTCATGGCGAAAGCAGTATTAAGACAAACTTCAGAGCTGCTGAGACCTCACTCCTGCCCACCTTTTCTGCCTCCTACCACTGGCACCTGCTCACGAATAAGCCAGACCCTCGCATCATGAACTTTGTCACCTACAACTGTTATAACACAATTCAAACCTGCCTATAACAGCTGACCCTCACCCACCTTCCCTGCCTCCTCCCACCTGCTGTACCACTGGCACCTGCCCTACCACAAGCTAGACACTTCACACCATGCAATGTGTCACCTACAACTGTTATAACACAATTCAAACCTGCGAACAGCTGGACCCCACCCACCTTCTCTGCCTCCTCCCAGTTGCTGTACCACTAGTGCTTGTCATGCACCAGCAAGGCCCTCTGCACCTAGAAGTTTGCCACCTACAACTGTTATAACACAATTCAAATCTGCCGACAGTTGGACCCCACCCACCTTCTCTGCCTCCTCCCAGCTGCTGTACCACTGGTGCTTGTCGCGCACCAGCCACTTGCGTTTGCCCGCGCATCGCTTCAACTGCGGCAGCTGATCGCTCACATCCAGCAGCTGCAGCGCCCCCTTGCAGCGCACCAGCAGCTCTGCCACGACTGCCTCATCCTCAATGGGGTTGGGCGTGCATGTCGAGTACACCATGCGGCCGCCAACCTGCAGAGAGACAGCGCGCGGGGATGTTCAGAAAAAAAGCAAAGATAGTACCAGGATGCTTGGAGCAGGGCGGGAAGAGAGCTGCAGAATGTTTATGATGGGAGACAGACAGGACTTCTTGCGATGGCCGCATGCGCAGCACCGGCAGCTTGAATAATGATATTTCGGAAACAAAGGTACAAGACACAGGCATGGCGACAACAGGATGGTGGCAAGCAAACCACCAAGCACGCACGCAAACTACTGCAAGAACTTGGCTGAGAAACAACCACACAATTAGACTGCACACCTTGAGCAGCCGCACTGCATGCAGCGCAATGCGCAGCTGCATGTTGTGCAGGCCATTGCCATTGTTGACGCTCCAGCGTCGCCAAATGTCCGGAGCCTTGCGCATCGTGCCGTCTCCGCTGCACGGCACGTCGCAGAGGATACGGTCAAACAGCATGACCTCTCCGTCACCCTGCTGCTGCTGCGCTGCACTCCCAGCTGCTGCTGCCTCTGCTACTGCTGCAGCTGCAGCAGCACTCCCAGGTGCTGGCTGCAGCCCTGTTATGCGCGGAAACTGCTCCCCGTTGTGGTTTGTAACCATCAAGCAAGGGCTGCACATGCGCTTGGTTTGGTGCGTCAGCAGGTTGCAGCGCTGTGCATCTGCGTCGTTTGCGACGACAAAGCCGCTGGGGGTGGTGCTGCCGTCTGCTGCGCCCTCCATGTTGTGGAGCATCTCCAGCAGCTGGAAGGTCTTGGAGCCTGGTGCAGCACACATGTCCAGCACCTGCAAACAGCATGTGCAAGGTTGAACAGGCAGCTGATGGCATGAGTGAAGCAGATCTTAGGGCAGGACTCTAGAGCTGGAAGGTCTTTGAGCCTGGCGCAGCACAAATGTCCAGCACCTGCAACAAACAAAACACGGAAGTGTTGAGGGGCCAGTTGTGGCATAAATGGAGCAGATCTTATGCAGGACTCATGCAGATCTGCAGCAGCTAGAATGTCTTTAAGCCTGGTGCAACCTACATGTCCTGCTCTCATCGATACCTGTCAACGCACCCACTTTGTCATGGGAGTGCCGTCACATCAAACAAACCCCATCAGTCAAGACATCATGCAGCAACCCACCCTGTGGTGCGGCTGCACGTCCATGAACAGCGGTGGCACCATGGACACCGCCTCCTGGCGCGTGATGCTGCCGGCCTCATTCGCGACCTTCATGAACTCGTGGATGGCAGCCAGCCAGCTCAGCTTGCGCAGCTGGTTGCGGCTGAAGCTCATGTGCCAGCCCAGGTTGGAGGGGTACCATGGCAGCGACCGCGGAGGCTGCACCAGCTCCCCGTCAAGCTGCAGGAAATGCAAGAAAGGCAAGAGCAAGAATGTGTTGGGGCGCCGTTATCACATGCTGAGTCAACAAGGTTCAAGCAGCAGCCACAACGGCTGCACCAGCTCCTTGTCAAGCTGCAAAAGCAAAAACAAGGAAACCACATGATTCCTGCGGTAATTGCAAAGCAGTCCACCCATGCAATGCCACAAGGCTTACATAAGTCACTGAAAGAAACCTGACGACCTGCTTAGATCCGTGACATCTGGGTCTAGGTGTCAGGATCTGAGCAGATCGTCAGCTTTCGTGCAGTGACTGATGTAAGTCTCATCGCCACTTTGTGGGTGGACCGCGTCGCGATCACAGCAGGAACCCTCGAAAGCAGTTACATAGTGGGATCAGAGGGCACCTTGCCCACCCGCCTATGCAGGAGCCTCAGGGACTGTTGGAGCCTTCCTTTGGCGCTTCATGCCAACTGACCCGTATGCTCACAGTTTTGCAGAGAATCACGCCACACTGCTGCTCAACGTAACTGGAGCAACCGTCGCAGCACCAGCAGGCAGTCATGAATAGGTTTGCGAGCCCTTGGGGTGACTCTGCAACTGGACACCAGTACAGTGCAGTGCAGACTGTTTTCCACATCATCACACACACCCTCCCGTAACTGGCGCGGGTGTTGAGTGTGAACACACCACGCGAAGCTCGATTCATTAGTCAACCATGTCAACACAGGCTCACCATGATGGGCCCCTCACTGAAGAGGCCGAAGAAGTCGCTCTCCGACCTTGAGTTCTGCTGTACAGTCCTGCAGTCACCTGATGATGCTGCATCACTCACACTACCATTTCAACCATTTGAAAACAGGCTCACCATGACGGGCCCCTCGCTGAAGTGGGAGAAGAAGTCGCTCTCCAGCTTCTGGCGCAGCTCGTTGGCAAAGCGGCCGCTGCCGTTGATGCGGAAAGTGATGGGCAGCGGCTTCTTCAGGATGTCCAGGAACTCCTGCCACTCGCCCTCGGGGACAATGTCCTGCAAGCACGCATAAGGTTGCAACACAGCAGCACCGGTCACATCAAGAGGCCTGTAAAGTAAGCATGTGCCAGTGCGTGCCTCTGTTTGAAGGGGTGCAAGCGCTCCTGACACTTGCCCTCAGGCACAATGTCCTGCAAGCATACGTCATGATTGCAACAGAGGAGCACCCGCCAGCCAAGATCACTGCATGCGGTTGATGTGGAGGGTGATGGGCAGCGGCTTCTTCGGGATGTCCAGGAACTCCTGCCACTCGCCCTCAGGCACAATGTCCTGCAAGCATACGCGAAAGAGCAGCACAAGAGACCTGTATAGCAAGCATATGCCACTGCGTGCCTCTGATTGAAGGGGTGCAAGCGCTCCTGCCACTTCCCCTGCGGCACAACGTCCTGCAAGCATGCGTATTCATTGCGACACCGAGCACCAGCCAGCCAATGTCATTGCTGCATCACCAGCTCGCACCCCTGTTTTCTTGAAACCAGTCTCAAACACCTTATTGTTGGTGCAGCCAGCTACAGCACCCAGCTACAGCACCCAGCTACAGCAAACGTAACTCATCTGTAGGTCCAAAACCCTGCTGCTTGGCTTGAACCGCTGATTTCAGAACCCTGCAACCCAGAACCCTGCTGAACCCTGCACCCACCTGCACTCTGTAGTACTCCTCAAAGGCCTCATTGTGCATGTCGCCTGCCTCCAGGTACTGGTCTGCGCGGTGTGTCTTCTTCTCGTTCCACTTGTTGTCACGCTTGCCATCTCCCTGGTAGTCCTTGCGCATCAGGCGCTTCTTGTGCTGCAAGACATTGGTCGTAACAGGCACGTGTTGTTGGATGCACAGAGGCAGGGAATGCGGTCGGTGCGTGTCAGGCTGGCGAGTGGGTGAGTGTGTAATAAGGAACTGGTTAACTTGGTGGGTTTTGATGGGTGTGGAGGTGTTATGCAGATGTGAACTGTGTCAAGACACAGAGCTGCCTAGACAAGTTCAGATGTGCAAGAGCAGGACAGACATTGATCTGCCTGGCAGTTGCTCAAAGGCACGTCCAAAGAGACAGCTGTCGTCGGCCGGCTTTATGATACAGGGTACGAATGTTTGCATGTTCTGCTTTACAATGAGCGCATGCCTGCAGAGTTTGCTGCTTCCTGGGACATGCGCTGCAGGTGTGGCAAGCAGTAGCAGCCGCTGCTGTGCATGCACTACTGCTGCTGGGTCCACGCTTTGAACGCATGCACCACACAGTTTGAGTACACGCTAATCCGTCTGGTGCGTGCGGTCACACGTCCTACGCAGCACAGGCTGCCATGTCGAATCAAGTCAGCAGCAGTTGTCACTAGGGCTGCCGGCACTCACCCCGCCTCTGCCTCCACGCCCCATCTTTCTTCGTAAGTGCACTAAGAGATACTAGAGCGATCTACGAGCCTCAGCACTCCCTGCTGGTTCCGCGGGCCGTCAAGAGGAAACCGGCAACTTGCAGCAGCAACTTGCAGCAGCAACTTGCAACCGTGTATGAGTCGCAAACGATGTGACAGATAACCTCAACGCTTTGATCAGGACTTTGTGTCCACTGAACATGGAGCCTGACGATTCTGCTCCTGTCATGTCATAGGTGTGCGAAGTGCCTGTACTTCAGCGCAGGTATCCATCTCTGAAGGGCTGCTGGTTTGGCCCTGACTGTCTACGTCAGTCTACCTGCTGTTTGCAAGCAGGCACGCTCCTCATCGTGGTAACAGCGTCACATCCACACCTGGCAGCAGGCTGCCTGCAGTGTCAACTTCTCAACAATGGCCAGCTTGCTTAAGAACAGTGTCAAACAACATTTTGTGTACCACAACAGCAATGGTAACCAGCTGCATCGCATGCTCCACCCCAAGACGTGCAGTGTGGCCTGCAGGCATGCAGTGCGCTGTGCTGCTGCCAGGCGGGAAGTCCTGTCCTTGCTGGCAGCTACATTGCCCCAACTAGCCGTACTAGAGCTCTTAGCAGACGCAGTGCCCAATGCAGCACAAGCTACAGCTGCAGCAGTAGAGGCGCCCCCAAGGGATCCAACGTTTTACGCCAGGTGGCCGTACGCCACCCCAGCAGACATCATACCCTACATCGAAGCAGTGAGTTTGCAGATGGTGGATTTCTTCTGTATTTGGCCATGGCATTGGCAGCAACTGCCCAGCTTACGCCTGCTATGGGCTGGCAATAGTTGGAGGAGATGTCTGTCAGAGGATCACCGTCATGTCCATCAACCGTCCATTCAGCCAACCATGCTAGTACTTCTGTCCCAGTACAGGCTCAGCCACACGGTGTGTGTTTGCAGGAAGCTGTGCGGGGTAACGCGCAGTCAGTGCTCGATGCTATGGACGCCTTCAGCCTCTACTACCCGTGAGTGAGCACTGGCAGCAGCAGCAGCAGCGGCAGCAGCAGCAGCAGCAGCGGCGGCGGCAGCACTGTGTGTATTGACTAGCAGCCCTGCAGGCCGTGCTGCTGAGCACTGCGGGTGGCAGTAAGTACTGTGCCGCCCGTGCTGTCACTGTGTGTTGCTTCATGGTCGCCTGGGGCCTGGTCTGTGTAAAGGCAATCTTGGCTTCACAAGTAAGCGCCGCTGGTCGATTTGCAGCAAGCCTGCCAGCAATATTTTGCAACCCTGACAGTCGGTACCTTGTTTCCTTGCACCTGCAGGCAGTACAAGATCGGCCCCGAGAAAGGAGCACTGTTTGAGCAGTCGCTGCAGCAGGCCAAGCCAACCCTAGCGCTAGAGCTAGGCACTTTTCTAGGCTACTCAGCGATCCGCACAGCACGCAACTTGGCACCTGGAGGCGGGTTGATCTGCGTTGAAGCCAACCCTGACAACGCAGCAGTTGCTCGGCAGCTAGTGCAGTTTGCAGGTGTTCCAGAGGGCCAAGTCCTGGTGGTGGAAGGGCTTGCAAAGCAAGTCATAAACAGCCTGCCGCTACTGCTGCAGGACATGCAGCAGCAGCAGCAGCAGCAGCAGCAAAGCTTAAGGTTTGATGTTGTGTTCCTGGACCACAGCAAGAACGATTACCTGCCAGATCTGCAGCGCTTGGAGCAGCTGGGGCTGGTACGGCAAGGGACAACGGTGATGGCGGATAACGTGGTGTACCCAGGTTCGTGTGTGATACGTATGCGCTGAGCGTGCACAGCTGCATTGCATGCTGTTGATTGAGTGCCAGGCAGTGCTGAAGTCGAAATCCCGTGCTTGGCTTGTGAAAGGATGTTGCACCTGCATACAGGAACACTGTGGGCATCGCATTCCACCATTGTGATTGGTCATCAGCAACCATATAAGCTAGTTATCCATCTGCAGCTGTCGATTGCAATGCTGCTCTTACGCCCATTGTATGTTGTGCTGTTGCAGGTGCGCCTGGTTTCTTGGAGTACCTAGACAGCAGTGGGCGCTACAAGACGCAGCTGCTGAAAGCCAAGTACGAGTATGAGCAAGCCTGGAACCCAGACTGGGAACCAAACAAGGAGGATGCCATGTCTGTCTCAGTCTGTGTGGATGACGATGTGCAGCAGCAGTAGCAGTAGCAGCAGTTGCAGTAAACTCGCTGCAGGACACCAACACAGTGCTGGAGCGAAGCGGCAACAACCGTACGTTTAAACTGCTCCTAAGTCACACCGTTTGTGGAATGAACCGCGTGGATGGTGATGAGGCCAGGCAACGTTGTAACTGGCTGTCCTGTCCAGTGTTCTGTGGTGTTATGCTATGGGTATCAAATTTTGTGTTCGATGGCATACGCAACGATGGTAAGCAGATGGCATTCACACCAAGTTTGCTTTCAGTCACGGCAGTTCGCGTGATCTAGGATTGAGCGTGGTGCAGTCGCGAGCAACTGCTTTCCCAATGCCAAAACGCAGCAGCAACTCCCTTGTAGCCCTGCTGCACGCCCTTCAAGGCCGCAAACTGATATTTGAACTGCGAAATGATGTCAAGATCAGTGGCAGGTTGAGCAATTGCGACGAGTACATGAACTTGCTGATAGATGATGCAGTATGGCAGCCACTGCAGGGCCCTGCGAAGCCATATCCCTTCATTTTCGTGAAAGGACGCAACATACGCATGGTTCACTTACCCGGGAACCTCGATCCAGCGGTCCTGCTTGACAAGTACATAGAGCAGATGAAGAAGCAGCGGGTGACAGCAGCACTAGATATTATCAACAAGCGGCACGAGCGGATGGCCAAAGGAAGCAGCTCAGCAGCACAAGGAGAAGAAGAAAGCTTTGCTGGGGCATCAGGAGCACAGCAGCAGCTGCAAAGCGATGAGGAAGAGGGCTGACGTATACCAGAACAGCAGCACATGTCCAGCACTGCTGTCGTGCCACGAGTCGTGTGATATCAATCACCCATCAGCTCAACTACATTACGCACCACGTCGAGTGCACTCCCCATCACATCCAGTTGTTGCAGCCGCCTGCAGGAGGCTCTATGCACCCACAGCTACGCCATGATGCACAACATGTGCAGCGTTGTGACGGAGCAGCAACGCTGTAGCCAGCCACCGCACATGACGGCTGTCTTTTTAACAAGAGCTCCTTGCTGTCACTTTGTTGTTGCACAGAAGGGCAGCATGTTGTGTGCTACCACTTTTCGCACTGGTTTGAGCGTGGACCGGCGCGCAGGCAATGAGCATCACAAAGGCTGCTGCTGCAGTGGCAGCTGCTGCTGTTGCATCCCAGCAACATGACATCACCATCTTGCCAGTGGGTGCTGAGCACGTCACCAGCATTGCCCTTGTACAGTCGGAAGCATTCTACTGTTTGACCAGCGTCATGATGACCTGTTAGTGAGGGCTTTTTCATTAGTATCTCTGGATCTGCTGCAGCTCGTCATGCGCAGGCTGTGTGCACTACTAGGGCACATGATGTCAATGTCAGTGGGTTGGGTTGGTGTGAGGGTCGCGCGTTTCTATCAGCATCCCTGCATGCTTGACTGTTTGCGCATCCTGTTCACCTTCACATCCTGCACAACTAGTTTGCAGATGTCAGCTTCACGACTCCTCGCTCTGGACAGCTGTTTTGTGCGATTTTCTATTTGTCATCAGCGGTGCCAGCATGAATAGCAGCGTGACCAGTTGCTTGCATGCCACAGTCGCACCAACAGTAGCTAGCGTGCGTGCGAGTGTTGTTGGAAAAAATATTGCATTCAGTGTGGTCTGCATGCTACTGCCGCATCCTGTCACATCCTGTGGTGTCACTACTATCGACAGTGACAGTTGAACGTGCCCAGCATTTCAAGTTGGCGTTTGGCTTGCATGAGCAGCAGAGGTCCTCTGGCTAAGTGCTGCTATCTTCAATGCATCACGCCCCGTCATGTGCTGATACATCATATTGCAAGTTGCAAGAACAGCATTGTGTGGTGCTGCAACTTTTCAGCGCTTGGCAGGTTGTCAGCATGTGGTGGATGGTGGACCTGTGCGCAGCCAGTGAATCGCACTGGTACAACCCTGCCGTACCACCTTTCAGGCGTAGGTCCTGGGGTATGGCGTTGAGGTTGAACTTGTAACAATAACTTGGCCAAAATGTGGTGACCTTGCTGTACAGGAGCATGTAAGGCAGCATGCATCGGCTATCAGCATTTGCTCATCATCATCATGTTACCCATTAAGCCATAGCATCAACGCCATCGGCCCCGCGCCCTTCAGGAGCGGAAGAAAGAGGGAGCACTGCTCCATTGTGTTTGCAATTATTACGCACATCCCAAGCTTGGACAAGATACTCAGCAATGCTCCTAGATATCACTCGGCACACCCCCCTACTACCCCAAATATCATCAGAAACAAAACGCAACAACTTGGTGGATGCATCGGTCAACGACAACACATTGCGCAATTTTTCAGCGCCGCCAGCAACATCACGCAAAACAGACCGAATTTCATCAAGCATAGTATCCCTCTGAGCAGAAGTAGCGGGACAATCAAACATCAGATGCGACAAAGACTCAACACCCTGACCACAAGCAGGACATGCTGTGTTAGAATCAGCTCTGCTGCCGCCATAACGACTGGTACGCTCATGCACGCAAAGACGGCCCATTCGAACACGCATCAGCAACTCAATACCACGCGTTGGCGCACCAGAACACAAAAAGGGCCTAGCCCTTTTAAAACGCATGGCATCAGCATGTGTAGGGTGCACATGCGTGATGTAACGGCTCAAAGTAGAGTGCTGCGGTGATTCACAAACAATTGTGTCTGCATGCAGCTTCCTGACCTGACGGTTGATGTGATTCTTGCACGCATTAGCTCGATCAGCCGCCGCCTCAACATCCACACCATACTTGCAAAGCAAACTCTGCACATACTTATGCCAAGGTGTCACCGCAACAGCTTCACCATCAGCATTTGCTGACGCATATCATACACACCGGGTGCATCAAAGGGAATCATTGGCTTGAGCAGGTGCAGCCTGCCGCGGCGCCGCCTGCAAGATGTCTGCGTGGCAGCAGCAATTGCTGCATTGCAATGGCTGCAGCAGACGGCGGCAACAGCTTCAGCTTGTGTATTGCACCTGGATACAGCGGCGGCAATTTTTGCATCTGCGCTGTTGCGCAGAGGCACCCAACTTGGGGGCCCGCTGACAATTTCGTTCAGCCAGACTCTGGCTTCAGGGAAGCCCCATGGGGCCAAGGGTGATATCGATATCGTTGGCCAATGGTGTTTCGTACTACGAAGCACGGTGCTGAGCAGCATGCTGAGCATAGCAATCACGGTGAATGCAACCCGTTACACGAGTAGCAGCCCTGCCCGAGGCCATCAAAGCCAGCAGTAACACCGTGGCATAAGTATGTGCAGAGTTAGTTGTGCAAGTGTGGTGTGGATGTTGCAGCGGCGGCTGATCGCGCTAGTGCATGCAAGAGTCACATCAGCTGTCAGGTCAAGAAGTTGCATGCCGATAGAATTGCTTGTGAATCACTGCAACACTCTACTTTGAGCCCTTACGTCATGCATGTTCACCCCACGCATGCTGATGCCATGCGCTTCAAACGGCCCAGGCCATTTTTGTGTGCTGGTGCGCCAACACGTGGCGTTGAGTTGCTGATGCGTGTTCGCATGGGTTGTCTTTGTGTGCACGAGCGTACCAGTCGTTATGGGGGTAGCAGAGCAGATTCTAAAACAGCGTGTCCTGCTTGTGGTCAGAATGTTGAGTCTTTGTCACATCTGATGTTTGATTGTCCTGCCACTTCTGCTCAAAGAGATACTATGTTGGATGAGATTCGGTCTGTTTTGCAACAGACAGTTGCTGGTGGCGCTGGAAAATTGCGCAATGTATTGTCATTGACTGATGCATCAACCAAGTTGTTGCGTTTTGTTTCTGATGATGTTTGGGGTAGCAAGGGGGTTTGCCGACTGGTGTCTAGGAGCATTGCTGCGTATCTTGTGAGAGCTTGGGATGTGCGTAATAGTTGCAAACATAATGGAGCGGTGCTCCCTCTTTCTTCCGCCCAGGGGGGGGCCGATGGCGTTGATGCTATGGCTTGATCTGGTAATTTGATGATGATGATGATGAGCCGGCAGGGCTCGAGCCCTGTGTGCCAACCACCCAAGTACTGCCAGCTGGTCACCCGGTGGCTCCGAATATGAAAATGCAGCAGCACTCTAGCAGAAAAAACATGCAGTGACATCCTACCCCTGTGTCTGGTAATTTGATGATGATGATCCTACCCCTGTATGCAAGGCTGCTATTTATGTGCTGCAACACTATTAACATGTTGGAAGTCACAAGCACTTCGGCATCCGCACCAGCTGTTGGATAAAGTCCTCCATTGATGACCTGAAACACTTTCTGAGTACCAAACCACCGTGGGGAGTTTATCTGCTTTACTTGCGTTCATGCGCCTTCAAGTACCGCTACATTCTTTACAAGCTATTTCAACCATAATCTTCTTGCCTCCCTGTCTGATCTCACCCCACTCTGTCTAATGACAACCCTACTACAGCTAGTGCACTACCCCTGCAACCTGCGCTACTCTCAAGCCTGTGTCAGTGCCGCTGTGCCTTCGCCACTGCAGGGATGTGTGGCATGCACTGCACATGGGCGCCACTTCGGTGTCCACTGTCAATGCTGCTGCTGCCCCCTCCAGCAACAGACAGAGAAATTGTCTGCTTCCAGCTGTGCCAGCTGTTGACCGATAAACGCCATCACGACCACCAAGCTGAAGCTACTACAAGCAGCGCCGTATGTCACAGAGGCAGCTGTGGCTGCAATGCATGACGAGGTAACGCCATCACAACCAAAGCTACAGCCACCGCCAGCAGCGCTAAGCTGCGGCATCCGTCACAGTAGCATGTGGTGGTGCCGCGTGTGGTGGCTGTGGTGCAAGTCCTCGTGGCCCGCCTGCAAGCCACCAGGCGGAGCACACTTCAAGTTCACAGCTACCGCTGCAAGCACCGCAAGCTGCGCCAAGCCGCCTCACAGCAGCATGCTCTGGTGTCGCGTGCGGCAACTGTGGCTGCAATACGTGACGAGGTAACGTCATCACAACCACTAAGCTACAGCCACTGCAAGCAGCGCTAAGCTGCTGCATCCGTTACAGCAGCATGTGGTGGTGCCGCGTGTGGTGGCTGTGGTGCAAGTCCTCATGGCCCGGCTGCAGCACGATCAGCAGCATGCCGCACAGCATGAGCATGATGTAGGGGATGCGCTTGCCCACTTGCTCCTGCAGAACCACAACATGCAGCAGCCGCAGCAGCAGCAGCAGCAGCACTGAGGACATCAGAACACAGCAAGAAATTAGCGCATGCCTGATGTAGCAGAAGCGCATTGCTGCGAAGGTTGAAAAGCAGAGGAGGAAAGCCCAGCTGACATAGGCTGCTATGCAAGACTGGCAGAGCAACAGCACCAGCTGCTTGAAGGTGCTGCACCCTGCATGCTTACAGCTGTCCCTGTGCATGCCTCTGCTGGTTGTATACCACAGCTACACCAAAACGCACCTTGAAAAGGATGCATCCAATCAGCGTTGACAGCAGCACATTCACCCGCTTGATCGCCACCACATAGCTGACCAGGATGTTCTCGATCGCCAGCAGATACACCACCACACTGCCTTGCTCAACTAAGCTGATGCTGAACAGCAGCAAGCTGTCGCGCGCCACATGCCGCAGCGCACCCCGCGCACACGTTAGCAAGTACACTAGCCCTACCACCCCCATCAGTACGCGCTGCGCCAGGAAGTATGCTGATAAGCTATACTGCGCTGCTTCAATGCCCACTTTGTCCAAGCTGGCGGTGATTGAGTATAGAAAGGCAGCAGTTAGCACCATCGCTGGAGCTGCTTTCGGCGAGCTCGTTGCTGCACTCCACCTAACTGAGAGCTGCCGCACGCAGCTGTTTCTGTGCTGTGAAGGCTCCTGCAGCAGCCTCGCCACACGTGCTGCTGCTGGCCTGCCAGGCTTCTCTTTTGACGCCTTGGCTTGACTATCCCAGCTGCTGCTGCTGTCCTGAGCACTGCTGTTGCCAGTGCCGACTCCTGCTACGTGACTACTGCTGCCATGCGGCGAGCTACTGCTGCTAGTGCTGCTCCATGGCAGCGACGGCGCTGCTGCTGCCAGCAGCTGCATCGGCGCTACTGGCAATCCCGCGCGATGTGGTGTCTTGTGCTTGTAGTATGCCATGGCCCAGACCGAGCTCTGGCTGCTTTTGCTCTTGCCGCCCCAGCTGCTCTTGCCTTTGCTGCCCGTACTCTCTGCGTCCGCTGCTGCTACTGCATGGTCATGCGTCGTCATGTGCTGCTGGTCCCTCCAATCGTCCTGCAAAGCCCCATTTGCTGGTGCCACAGTCAGCTGCTGGTGTTGCTGCGGCATTGTGATGTGGTGCTGATGCTGCAGCTGCTGGTGCTGCTTCTGCGGTCCTCCGGACCACGAAGGCCTGCCTGTGCTTGCCATCACTGGCAGTTTGAGCTTGCTTGGACTGCAAGGCTGCTGCTGGCTGCTGCTGTTGGGTGCTGTGACAAGGCCTAACAAGTACCCAGAGACGCTCACAACAAACACACCTGCAGGTGCAGCACCAAAAGCAGCCAAGAGAGTTTCAGATTTGTCGAACTTTGGTTCAGCTTGCAGGAACAAAATAGCATGCAGCCTAGCGCCAGCTAGCTACCAACTGCTTCTACAAGACGGCTGGAACAGTACAGGTTGAACATGTGCACCATATGCCGAAGATGTTTGACCAGATATTTGACCAAATGTTTGACTAGGTCCACACAAAGCCGTTCTTTGCTGATTTAGCAGGCAAAGCGCAACACCCGGCACTGCTGAAATCTGGCCCTCCTCTGCTAGCACAAGTGTTGTCTTTGCTAGCTGCCCTCTTACGCGAGAAGCAGCGCTCTCACCTAGCATGCCCATAGGAGATGCTGCCTCCCCAGTCAAAAACAGCGGCGATATCATCACCACAAATGCCGGAGTGAACGCCAGGTACGGCACTGTCAGTGACAGCGGTGCAATGGACAGCGCCCGCTGGTACAGCAACCTTGCAAACGTTGCTCCGAATGCTGTGATGGTGACCACCGTGTAGAAGGTGTGCTTGTCGAAGGTGCTGGTGTCTGGTAGGCCCTTATCCACGCACAGCACGCCTATGGTTGCTATGACCCCATCATACACTGTCACCAGTGCTATGAGGTCTGCATGGCAGGTTGAAGCACACAGGACAAGCAGCAGCAGCACCAGCGGTGGGGGCGGTTGATTTTGTCTGGTGCAAACTGATACACAAAACACATCTGACGGCAGTACCTGCTTACGCCGTACTGCTTGCAGGATCAAGGCGCAGGTCACCAGCCTCCAACCACGGCTGCAGTGGGTGACATGCACAGTCAGGCAGCTGCTGGCTGATGTGCTATAAACATCAAGCATGTGCAGCTTGCTTGCAGGAAAGTGGCACGCTGCTGCTGCATCTATCTGCCATCGACTGCAACTGCCTGTGATTCAGGCAGCACATGAACCGGGGCAAATGGGCATGCGACTGTGCAAGCTTACCTGCTGGTGCCATGCGCTGGCTGCCCAGTTTGCGCAGCACATCGATGGCTGAATGTGCGATAGCTGCCAGAAGGGCCCATCCGACGCCAGCTGCATAGGACATGCAGACCGGTGCTCACTGCTGCAAACGGTCAGCTGCCTTCTGCTGCTTCCAAACACAGGCAGCTTGCTGCTGCTGAGGACGACTCAGCTACTGCATCTAGGTGGTTTTGCGCCTGCAGTACAAGCAAACATAGCAGTTGGCGCCTGAGCAGCAGCGGGATGGTGCAAATTTTAAAGTGCCATGCATGCCATCCACGTGCAGGGATAGTTGTTTGTCCTTTCATACGCCTTGTAATCCTGCGCAGCGTTCGGACAACACCTTGCACACAGAACTCATGAGGATAGTGGTGTGCTGTCCACTACATCAGCTGCTGTCGTGCGCACCTGTCAAAGTTTGCGGCACCAGCTGATAGTACGATGAGGTTCACGATTTGCCAAGACTGTTTGACTTGAAGCGGATGTTCAGAACTGGACCAGCAGCACGAGAAAGCTCTCGAGCTGTGCTGCCCTCCCCAAGCCTGCTCGTTGACTGCTACCAGCTTCGTTGCCTGCTATAACAGTTAACTAGACTACAAATGATGATAAATGAGAGTCTGGCGCAACACAGTCTGAACAGGTTCGGCGGTGTCGCTGCAGGAGTTGAAGGCCAAGGATTCAAAGCACACAAGTGCTGCGATAATTGCACAGCTAATTATCCGCGATAAGACGGCACCCAGCTTCCATGCATATAAGAGCCAGGTGAGGGGAGGTGGTGAGTAAGGCAAAGCCTTGGACCCTGTCATAATACCAACGGTGGGCTGCCTCCACGTGGGGAACACCAAGCATACAACGGCTGAAATGTGTCGTAATGTTGGCTGCAATTTGCACTAACACAAGCAGGGGTGCCAATGCTGCACCTGCAGCACCACATCACCTGCACCTGCACCTGCAGCACCACATCATGTGCATGTTGTACCGTGCTCACCACACAGGTCAATCTTGCCTGCCACGCAGCACAGACACAGCCGTCCAGGACCGGCTTGCATATATTGATAGCAAGCACACGATCCGTGCAACACACTTGCGCTGCCTACAGCATATGATACAGGCAGCAATCTCAGAGCCTGGCAGACAGCCTTCTGAGAAGTAGTGTCTCAGCCATCAAGGCATCAGACACAACGGGTATCACTGCATGCCTTTTCCTGCTAGAGTGCTACAAAGTTTTCACAAAGCGACTCTTTGCAGACTTTGCAAAAACTTTGCAAACTTTGACTTTGCAATTGGCTGCACTCACCACGCCACAACAATGATACCTGCACTTGCAGCGAACCCGGCTCTGAGCACCAACAACTCTGATAAGCAGAACCCCCACAAGTTCAGTACAAACAACTGGGTGCTGTTGCAGCACCATCAACTGCTTTCATTTCTGCCATACATCATTCAAAATCCCCACAGATCATACCTCAGCAGTCTGAGCATGTTCGGTAACAAGCAGCATACGGCCATGAATAGAAATGATCAAAAACATGTGTGCTTCCAATGAGATGGACACAGCCATAGACCAGAAATATTCCACATCTCCCCCCTCCCTTCACGGGGGTCGCATCAGAATGAGATGCGATGCATGCATCACGCCACTCAGCTGCAGCTCCGGCTGCTGCTGCTAAAGGCCACGAGGGCCCAGGAAGCCGCCAAACATGCTCTTCTTGTTCCGCTGCTCCTGCATGGCCTGCAACGCGCGCTCCACTGCATCTAGCCGCACCACCAGCTGCTCCAGCATGCGCTGCTGCTCTATGTTCTCCTCCAGCAGCCGCTGCAGCCGGCGAGGCAACGCAAAAGGTGCAACGCAGGATGGTGTGCGCGCAGGTGAGCAACAGCCAGGAGACGTGGTTGCGCAGCTACAGCAAAGCATACGTGCTTGCATGGCTCCAGGCACAGGCGACGTGCAGACGACACATTCTCGATACAATGGTTATCAGCACAACAGAGCTGCACTGTCAATACGGCGACGCGCGTTGATTTAGCGCTGTGTGCTCACAGCGACACCTCAGGAGCATACAAGCAGCTGTAGCACAGGATGCGGTCATGCAGCACAGCTGCCGCTAGCCCAGCTGCTCACCTCCCGCTCAAAACGAGCTCTGTCTAAGATGGCCTGCCGCTCTGCTGCATCCTTGTGCTGCTTCTTGATCTCTTTGCGGCGTGTTCTATCGTACTCAATGAACAGTATCAGCGAAGCAACCTGCAGCAGCAAGCAGCAGCAGCAGCCATGCATGCACGTCAGCAGCACCACAAGTCAACACCACACATGACCACACAAGCAGACATTGACTATACACAAGATGCCGTCACCTCTGCGTACCAAATGTGCTGTGCAGTGGATGGGCAGGCCACGAGTGCTGTGAGCAGGCCCCGGCGACAGCAGTCTGGCACATCCATGCATCTCAGCAGCCTGCCTACAGCCTGAGCTGCACTACGTAGATGTTGAAAGATGATCAGCCATGGCGGCGGGGGCCATATTTAGCCATGTGAGTGCTGCATCCGCTGCATTGTGTTTGCAATCACGTAGAAGGCAAGCCTTTGCACCCACCACAAACAGGAAGCTTTCACTGGCCAGCTTTGATGCCAGCTCCACTGACTTCTCCTCTGTCATTGCTCCAATGAAGGCCTGGCCAGTCTTACCCTCAGCCTTGCGGGTGACCATAACCTCAAACCTGTGCATGCGCTGCGGAACAGGCAGCAAGGACAGGTGGCAGGCAAGCAGGCAGGCAGGCGGGCAGGTCGCGTTTGCCCAACACAACCGTGTGGAAATGAAAAGTAGCGATCTTGCAAGTATCGGCGTTGTTTATGACTGCTGCTGGGCTCTGGTGCACTTGGGGCAGCTGAGTCGGCGAGGTATGGTGTGTGCAAGCATATGCGCTGCTACTGCTGCTGTTGCTGATGTTGAGCACTGCTGAACTGCACTGACCCAAAGCGGAGGCACTTGATAGCCTGCATGGCATAAGCGCCATGCCCACCTGTGCAGCAGCCAACACTGTTTGCCTGTACTGCGGGTGCGTCATGACCCACCTGTGCAGCAGCCAACACTGTTTGCCTGTACTGCGGGTGCGTCATGACCCACCTGTGCAGCAGCCAACACTGTTTGCCTGTACTGCGGGTGCGTCATGACCCACCTGTGCAGCAGCCAACACTGTTTGCCTGTACTGCGGGTGCGTCATGACCCACCTGTGCAGCAGCCAACACTGTTTGCCTGTACTGCGGGTGCGTCATGACCCAGTTCTTGAAACGGTCTCCTAGGGGCTTGGCCAGAGTCTTCATGGCTAGAGCCCCAACCTTGAACACAAGTGCTGCCATGACTGCTGCTGCTGCTGTTGCTGCTGCACCTGCTGGTAAAGTGTGCGCCCTGCTACCGTCCCAGATGCAGTGATGTACAGACCTACACGCGGCTGGGTAGCTGCAGCTAGCTGCAGGGATGCGGCGTGTCACAAGGTGCACCTGCTGCAGCTGCCTTGGTGCTACCTGTTGCCAAGCAAGCTAGCAAGCATGCACGGCGTACAGCGTGGATATGAGAATTTGAGAGCAATCGTCGTGTTGAAGATACTTGGTGACGCTGCAGGCAACCCAGCAATCAGGAGGGTTTCAAAGGACAGGTGCAGTTGTGCGTGTGAAAGATGCGCTTGTGTTGCTGCATTTGCCAGTAAACATTTTGCTGCAGGAGGAAACTTACACAGCCTGTTGATCACAGGAGGGCGCATTTGGAAAGGCTGTCATCACATGCCCACACTGCAAAGCCCTCACCCATCACCTTCCGCTGTTGTTGAGGCTGTCTCCGTGACCACGATTCCATTCCCAGAAATTGTTCATGAGTATCGATTCGTGTCAACGGTGCCATAGTCCAGCTGTTGACCTCAGACGTGTATTTGTACAGGGACTTCGAGTATTACAAATGATCACTTGAGACCAAAACCAATAAGATAACCATTCATCTAGCTGCCGTGAAGCCCAGCGTGCTCTTGGGTCTCATTTGAACTATTTCATGCGCTGAGCTCGTTTGCGATGGATCGCGGCAGCTGTCAAAGGCTAAGTTGATGGATTCGTATGGACACAGGCCAGTGGTGAGTGAAACAAGCAGACCTTGGGGACCCCTCGCGCCATTCGAAGTACGTCCTTACAGCAAGCCCTTTCCGATCTCAGCATGCCGATCTGTATTTAGGGATACATTTGGAATGTTTTCGGGGGCGAGCGAGCCCGTTGACTAAACTGGGTCTGGTTGCACTGCACCTTCCTGCCAGGCCTGCCCTGATACGGTGATTGCCACCGTTGACTCGCAAGCCGTGGAGTACCATGCAATCAGGTGGGTATCACAGTGTCAGTCCAGGCAGGTCCGGCCATGGGCCACACTGCTGTGCCAGACACATTCCAGCTGCGGCAGCAGTAGCGCAGCAGCAGAAGTTGTGCCGCTGCTCTTACACTCTTCGTGACGCCCTGCAGGTTGTTAGGGCATGGAGGCCACGGCTCTGTCTATGAGCTTCAGGATGCGCGCACATCTGCAGTTGTGGCTGCAAAGGTACGCATGCAGGCCGTCAGAGGCTCCTCAAGGCAACAGCAGCAAACGACATTGAAACGTTGCAGGCAGGTGCTAGGTACTGACATCGACCGAAAGGTTCCTGCAAGCAAGCTATCTCTTTGAGTTCCATATTTTTTTTGCATTTGCTTGCTGCAGGTTATCCCTAAGGCCCATCAGCAGCTGAAGGAGCAGCAGCAGAGATTGCAGCAGCAGCTCTCCGTGCAGCAAGTGTTGCAGCACAAGCACATCGTCAGGCTGATGGGCAGCTGCGAGGACAGCAGCAACATTTACGTGCTGATGGAGCCATGCAGTGAGTAATTCAATGCCCAACAGCAGTGCTTCCAGTATCACGGGGTGTCATGTGGCAAGCAGCAGCTTGCTTGCATGCAGGTCACGCAGCAGCTGCGGGTGCGCTTCAACCGAATCAGCAGTGCTCGTCTGCCTCTGATTCCTTGCAGTACTGCATGTTCAAGCCATCATGCCCATGCAACTTGCTGGACGAGTGCGCTGCGCATCAAACGTGTTGCACAAGTGCTGGCCACCACATTGCCCAAAGCCTGTTGCCGTCTTTGCCTCCTTTCTTACGTCTGGTTGCTGCCATGCACCGCAGCTTGTGGAAGCCTTGAAGACCTGCTGCAGCAGCAGGGGCCCTTCAGCGAGCAGCAGGCAGCCACTGTGCTGTCACAGGTGCGCACAGAAGCACGAAGCTAGCTGCTGTTATTTGCACCAGCATCAGGCAGAACTGCACACCCCAGCTACCGCACATTTGCCTAGCTTGCGCCAGTTGCAGCACCAGGAGCACCAGGCGCAGGGCATATCGGGGGCTGGTAGCACAGCTGGGCAGCACACCAGTATCCATGCGCTTTTCCTTGCGTCACCTTGTCTGCACGTCTTCACATGTGCAGGTGTTGCCTGCTGTGGCGTACCTTCACCAGCAGGGCGTGGTGCATGGCGACCTGCAGCTCAGCCACCTACTGCTGCACAGCAGCGGCTGCATCAAGCTCTGCGGCTTTGGCAGTGCAGCGCAGCTGCCGGAGGGAGGCCAGCCCTGCGCAGATGTCTGGTGAGTTGCTGTGCTGGCTTGCCGGGTGTCTTGCGTGTAAAAGCATGGGGCTGTCGAGCTTGACGTGCACACACACATATAACATGTGTGATGAATAAACCACACGTGCTTGCAGGACTGGCACACCTGTTTGTGACTTGCTTCTCGCAGCATCAAATACTTCGAGCTTGACGGCTGTCGCCCTGCTCAGCTCATAAGTTCATGAGTAGCTTGACAACTGCTGATGCTACTGCTGCTGCACTGTGCTGCAGGGAGCTGGGAAGTATGCTGCACACGATGCTGCTGGGCCATCCACCCGCCAATGGCAGCACTGCTGTGCAGCTGTGCTTTCCGCAGCAGCCTGCGCTCAGTGTAGAGGCAAAGGAGCTGCTAGCAGCATTGCTCAGGTGCGCCAGTTGCAAGAAAATCAGACACTGCTCCAGATACATGTGTATGCCAAATGAAGCTGCATGTGCTTGTGTTGACAACGCAGGGAAGTGCTTCAGCTGCAGCAGTCTATGTCACTGTTACTTGCAGCTGCTTTGTGCAGCAACTCGTGCATGCATGTTGAGCCTGTTGTAGTTTCCGGCTTCGCTCCTTGCACACACCAGTGACCCACTGCGTGACGATAACTGTTTCTCTTGACAGTATGTCACCCTGTCATCTTGTTGATTGTCGCAGTCCTGACGCGGAGCAGCGGCTGGGGCTTGCTGACATCAGCTGCCACCCGTTCATGCTGCATTGGCTGGGAAAGCCCTGCAGCCTACAAAGCAGCAGCAGCAGCAGCACCGCGTACAGCTGTGCCGACACTCCACCAGCTGCAGCTGTTGACAGCTGCTTGGTGTTGGACACCCCCCAGAGCAGCTACGCTGCTGACACCGCAGCTGTGGAGCAGTATGCTGTAGAACAGTATATTGAGCATCTGCAGCAGCAGGTGCTACCAGCAGCGAGTGCTGCTGCTGTGGTAGATGCTGCTGGCGGTGCAACAGCCAGCTCTCATGCTGTGCTGAACGCCAGCTGGCAGCTGCCGCCAGATTGCATTGCAGCTGGCACCTGGGCTAACAGTGACAGCTGCAGCAGCAGCGAGTCTGCTGATGCTGGTGGTGATATCAGCAAGCAGATGTCACTGGATCTAACGAGCTCAAGCCCGCAGCTAACACCCGAAAGTAGCCCACTTCCTGAACAGCTGCTGCAGCAGCAGCACAAGGATGCTGGTGCACCAAGCAGCAAGGGAGCAGACCAGTGGCAGGCTGAGCAGCACCAGCATGCAGGCATTTGCTTGCGTATAGATGCTCCAGGTCCCTCGTTTTCCGGGTGGAGCGCTGCAACTGCTGCCCATGGTGGCAACAGCGGCAGCAGCAGCAGCAGCGCTCAGCATACAAAGCACGGGCAGCACTATGGGTTGGAGGCGCTGCATGAATTGCTCGAGCGGCAGGAAGCAGCGCGTGCAACGTGCCACTCTGCACCACACGCGCGGCAGCAGCGGCTAGATCAGCTAGATCAGCCAGGCGGGCAGCAGCAGCAGCAGCAAAGGCAGCAGGCGCATGCCATGACGGCAGCCAGCCTTGCAGAGCGACGCAGGTCGCATGGTGGAGCCGGCATTGCAGTTCCCACCGGCAAGGTCAGCAGCGGTAGCTTGCCAGAACTGCCATCCTCGTTCTCACACTGGGGCGGCCCTGGGCAGGTCGAGTCCAGCACACAGCAGCTCAAGGGCGCTGCAGTGTACAGTCATGTGCCACATTCAGACGGCAGCCCTGTTGGAGCAGCAGCAGCAGCAGCTGGATCACGCAGTGGCAGCGGCGGCAGCAGCAGCAAGGTACAACGAGATACACCTCCATCACCCCTGCAAGTGCCAAAGTCGCCTCGCCCGCACAGCATGTACGTGCAGTCTGCAGCAGCAGCAGCAGCAGCAGCACCTGGAGCAGCAGAGCCAAGCAGCAGCAGCAGCAGCTGCAGCATCCCAGCGCCGATGCCGCCACCATCCGCCAGCGGAGGCAGCTTCGCAGTATGTGCATCGCCTAAGGTCATGATGTTGCATCCGCAGGTAGTGATGGCCAGCTGCAGTGGTGGCAGCAACGGCAGTGGTGGCAGCAGCGGCAGTGGGCGAGCAGGCTTTGCCGCCCTCGCTAGCCCTGCTGTATCGCCTCCTGTGCCTATGGCTGCCAGGATGCACAGCCACAACCTTGGCAGCACTGGCAAAGACATGGCCGGCCAGACGCAGCAAGCGCATGCAGAGATGCCGCGGTTGCCAGCAGCAGAAGGGTTGAACCTCAACAAACCAGTGTACAGAGACATCACTGAAACACTGCATGCTTGCACAGACGCGCAGCAGCCAGCTGCTGCTGCACAAGGCTGGCAGAGCGCCATGCAGCAGCAGCAGCGACGTGAACAAGCTGCTGGTGCAGCAGATGCTGCCAGCTGCGAGCTCCCTAGGCACAGGCACGACCATGACGACAGCATGCAGCAGCAGCAGCAAGCGGTGTACACACAATCTGCACCGCTGCTGCGCGGCCTGCACCCGGCAGGCGCCATGAGCCCGGCGCCTCCCCTGGTGCCTCCTAGCCCCCATCAGCAGCAAGCAGCAGAGCTGCGCGCCAACAACCGCCGCAGCAGCTGCGGCAGCATCCCCGCGAGCCCTGGCAGCCGCATGATGCAGGACGGCTGGCGGCCAACAACCAGGGTCAATGCAGCAGCAGCAGCACAGAGCAGCGCGCTGGGCATGTCGCCAGGCGCAGTGCTGTGTGTGAATCTGAATGCGCTGTCAGCAGTGCCAGCTGGGCTGGATGGAGCCAGCTCATACCAAGGCCCCGGCAGTCCTGCAGTCCGGGGCTTCCTCCTGAAGCCGATGCCAGATGAAATGCTGATGGAGGGCTACGCTGCTGCTCTGCCGCGCTTTGGTGACGCTGACATGAACAGCGGCGGCAGCGGCGAGGTGAATCCTCAGCTTGCCGAATTAGTGAATGCCAGTGGGTTTGGCAGCACGCTGGGAGCAGCGCCAATGCCGACACGTGCCAAGCTTGGGAACTTCGGCATGCATACGCACCAGCAGCAGCAGCCGGGCATGACATCGCTCGGCAGCGGAGGCTTCCTGCAGCTGAACAGACCCTCAGGCTTTTCGGACCACGGGCTCAGCAGCATGGGCAGTGGCGGCGTGTTAGAGCAGGGGGTGTTAAGCCGGCCAGGCCGCCACTCTGACCTAGGGGTGCCATCTGCAGCAGGCAGCAGCAGCAGCAGCAACCTTGGACGATTATCAGGTCAGGGCACTGCAGCACTCGGCTCACGTGACGAGCCGTCATACACAGAGCAGCAGGGTGCAGCCAACCTCAAAGTGCTTGCACAATCCGTGCTGCCCAGCAAGCAGCAGCAGCAGCATGCGGCAGCGGCGCGGCCGCCGCTGCACCATGCGCATTCAATGCACGGGCAGCCGTTGCATGACGGCTGCCAGACGCCCAAAGGTAGTGCTCTAGCGCAGCTGGCAGTGCAGCGGGGCTCCAGCACATGCCAGCCGCCGCAGCAGCTTGATCAGCAGCAGCAAGGGGCGAGAGGCAGGGGCTTGCGTCGTTCGTTGAGCGAAGACCAGCAGCAGCTGACGCCGTGTGCACAGCAGCAGGCACAGTCGCAGCCGCAACCAGTGCCACCACGGGAGCAGCAGCCGGTGTGCCGTTCGCCTGCCGTCAACATGCGAGCGTTAGCGCCTGGCCCAGCGTTTCTCCCTAACCTGCAGCCGCACATCTGCAGCCCTGTGCCGGAGCAGCAGCAGCAGCAGCTGCTGCAGCAGACGCCGCTCAGCAGCAGCAGCAGTGGCAACTACCGCCAGTTGTTGCAGCTCACAGGGGACTCTGACTCGCAGTCAAGCAGAGGAGGCACACCAGCAAGCACCCCGCTGTCTTCGATAAGCAGGTACCCGATCTCGCTGGCCACTGTCTCTGGTGGCAGTGCTGCTGCTGCGCTAGGCAGTGGGCGCGCAGGTTCCAGCGGTACAGGAAGGCCAGACAACGGTGCAGCGCAGATAATGCAGCAGCTGCCTAAGCCAGCTTTCCATGATATGTTGAACATGGGTATGGACACGCGGCCGGTAGCAGCACCAATGGCAGCGCCAGGCAGCAGCAGCTGCAGCCCGATAGATGCGGTGCAGCAGGCAGCAGCAGCAGCGACGGCTGCAAGTCTATCAGACAGCAGCCAGCAGCCAAGCCCACAGCAGCAGCAGCAGCAACATATGCAGCCAAGCTCGCCACACTTCGAGCGGATACAGCGCAGCATATCAACACCGGTAGCTGGCAGCACCAGCAGCAGCACGGGTGGTGCCGTCGCTAATGACGCAGCTACGGGACACCCCAGCAGCAGCAACCTGCCCCGGAGTGTCTCCAGCGGAGGTGCAGCAGCAGCAGCAACAGCAGCAGCCCAGGGGCAGAGCTACCACCCACATCCCCCAACCAGTGCATTGGGTGGCCTGCTGAGCCCTCGTGCAGGGTTTCAGATCCCTGGGGTTCAGGGTTCTGCCAATGCTGGGGTTCAGCCTGTGCCGCCACACAGCAGTCAACCGCCAGCGCCGTCACCATCTGTCAGGGCACGTGCAGCACATGGCACCTTCGTCCTGAGCCAACTGCCGCACATCCCACACCAGTACACGACACATCAGCAGCAGACTGGTAGTGATGCGCTTGCGGCTGGCAGCGGCAGCGGCAGCGGTACACATACGGCAGCAGCAGCAGCAGCACCTCACCGCAGGTATTCGGCGTCTGCAGCAGATGTGCACCACCATCCACCAGGCAGCGGCAGCAGCGGGGCCGCAGCTGCATCCAGCAGCGCTGGCCACACCAAGCATCGCAGCCGCTCAGCTGCTGTTGATGCAAAGGCTTGGGGTGAGAGCTGCTTGCTGATACTGCCTGATGACGATGGCGAGGGGCAGTGTGAGCTGCAGCTGGAAGCCAGCAGCAAGTCTGCTGCAGACGCTGAGGAGGGCTCCTGCAGTACGCCCAACATGGATTGGCCTGCTGATGCGCCTGCGCTTGAGCCGCAGCAGCAGCAGGCAGAGCAGGAGCAGCAGCAGCAGCAGTCTGCGGACATGGCGCAGCCAAGAGATGTGCAGGTACCTGATAGCCAGCAGGGGTCAGCAGGCAGCCGGCAAGCTGCTGGACATGCTGCTGCAGGTGTTGCAGACCAGAGCAGCGTTGGCGCCAGTGCTGGCAGCAGCAGCAGCAGCAGGGTCAGCGTGCAGCAGCGGCCACCTCAGCACAAAGCCGCATTGGCAGCAGCAGCAGCACCTGCTGGGGCAGCAGATGCTGCTGATCATGCTGCCGCTGCTGCTGGTGGTCATGTAGCAGGGTGTCCTGGTTGGGCCAGCCCTGTGGTGGCTGCGTTTGCGCACTGCAAGGGCAGACTTGGCTACTTAATGAGCTCTGGTGTTGTGGGCGTAGTATTTGAGGACTCAACCCACATGTTTGTGCGCAGCAGCGATGGCAGGGCATGCTACCACGAGCATGGCGACAGCAGCACAGCAGCAGCGGGTCCCGGGATAGGTCCAGCTGCATTGGTGCTTCCAGGATCAGGCTCACCTGCTGCAGCTGCTACTGGCAGCAAGGGCAGCAGCATTCTGGACAGTCACATGCAGCAGCAGTACCGTAGGAGCTCTGACACGGGCCGCAGCGATCCGAGCGCTCTGAAGGATCAGGATAGCCCTGTGGGGAGCTGCCCGGCTGCCGCAGCACCTGCTAAGGTAGAGGCAGCTGGCAGTCCTCTAGCAGCAGCACCTGCTGCTGCTGCTGTTACCTTCCTGCTGCCAGGCTGCAGCAGCCCAGGTCCAGCCTCATCAGCAGCTGCAGACGGCAGCACCAGCAGCAGCAACAGCGCCTCATCAGGCGTCCCTGAGCATCTGGCAGGCAAGGCGCGCTGCCTGCGCCGCTTTGTGGGCTGCCTGTTGCACCACCGGCCGTATAGCAGCAGCTGCCAGCCGGACATCACGCGGCTACCGTTCCCAGTAGCTGGCAAGGGCAGCACAGCTGGTGCAGCCTCAACACCATCAGCAGCAGCAGCAGCAGACGTGCAGCACGAAGGGCAGCTGCACTCGCACAGCAGCTTACTACATGTTGGTGTGCCGCATCTGCGCAGCTTCGTGCACCGTGAGGGCTGCCTGCACCTGAAGATCACTGACGGCTGCCACCAGTTTGTGTTCACGGGTGACAACAGCGTGCTCCTGCTGGATGCGCAGTGCAGCCAGCTGGCATACGTCACACACAGCCAGGCTCGCAGGAGCAGCAGGCACCAGGCAGCAGCAGGCGCGGCAGGCACGGCTGCAGAGACAGCAGCAGCAGCTGGTATGGCGCATGTGCAGGTGCTACCGCTAGGGAGGGGTGCAGCAGCAGCAGCAGCAGCGCCTCCTACGGATGCGCGGTTGCTGGCGCGCATTGCATATGCCAGCAAGCTTGTTCGGGCACTGCAGCTGCCTGCAAGCTGGCTGGAGGCAGTCAGCAGCAGCAGCGCTAATGTATCACCAGTCGCACAGTGATGTTGTACTGCTGTGCCGCATCACAAGGTTGCTGCCTTGGGTGGGGATGGTTTGGGAGGCTGGGTGGTGTCTTCTCTCATGGTGTTGGGGTGTTGCAGTTGTTGCTGTTGTGACTTGACTTGCCTGCAACAGAGCCTCATTTCATTTGCTGCTGCTGCGTCTTGGGTGGGGCTGCAAAGCCTTGTGCCAACTTGTTACTGCAGCCAAACCCAATGTATTGCTGCACCATGTGATAAAATCGCGAACAGGGTGGTGCTTCCTGTTTTTACCTTACTGAGATGACGGCGTACACCTTGCGGCCACGTTGAGTAAGCGTAAGTAAGTAAGTAAGTGGTCTACCTGCCATGACCCAGCCCCCTCAGCATACATATATCTTTCTCAGTTACGTTATCATCAGCATGTAAGTATCATTGTAAGTGCTGCAGGCTTGGGGATTGATTCTTCAGCATCCTTGCAGCATCCATGCAGCTGTGTGGGCAGTGCTTGGTGAAGACTTTGCTATAAGGTATTTAGCTGGATGTGTGAGGCCATTGTGTGATGTGTTGCTTGGGTTCCGTGCTGTACGGTCATTGAACATTACGTATGCTGTGTATCGTTGGCAAGGGCGGCGGTTGCACATCACATGGACGACGTACGCAGCTGGCCGTTGAGTTGGATACGGTACGGTCTGCCCTCACTCACACTGTCATGGAGCAGCAGCATCGTTTGCTCTCAGCACAATGACTGCTTGTCTGGGATGTTGCTTCATGCTGTTTGCAGCTGCTGTGCATGTGGGCCTTCCTGTGCAAGTTACCTCCTCGTGGTTGCTGCATGCATGTGCTGTATCATGCTGGCTGCAAGTGCCACATGCTGCACCTACCAGACCTTTGACCGGGCATTTCATTCCCGTAGGTGCCATGCGCAAATATTGGTGTCACCAGCAGCTGGGGTTTGAGCTGCGTGCACTAATCGAGCAGCAGTGGGGTAGCTGCCCCGGCTGTTATCATGGGCCCAGCAGACTCGATGCTCTGCATGGAGTTGCAGTTGGTGTTATGCATTTTCGCATCAGGCGCCGTTGGCAGCTGCAGGTGGGGCACCCTGCCAGAGTGCGTGCCAAGTGAGAGCAGCAACAAAGAATGCATGCCTGTCAGCTGGCGCGGGGGTGCCAGTGGTGCTAGGGCTCGCTGCTGTTGTTGGTTATGGCTTGGCTGACATGCATCTGTTGCTGGCATTGCTACATGCCCTGCCTGTTGTTGACTTTCACGTTGACGTCTGGCTCCTGGCATGGCGTGCACAGCTGACCTGAGCAGTCTGTCATGCACGCCCGTTGTGGTGCACATGGGCATGTGCGTTGCCTATTGTTGATTCTGTCCGTGTTCACAGGATTGAAGCCTGATGAAGGGTGAAGAGCCCGAAACGCGTCGCTCTCCATGTAATACGACAAAACAGAGTCAACAATAGTCTGAACTTGTCTCAACAGTAGCTGTAGCCAGTCGCATTACGCTATTGCTTTTCAAATTGTGGTGCACATGGGCATGTGCGTTGCCTATTGTTGATCGGCAGCTGAAGGTGTTCACAAGCACTTTGGTGCTGCTGTGCATGTCAGCACCCAGCGGTCAGCGTTGGTTGATGGCCCATGCGTTGGACGCGTCATTTCAGGGAGACGCAGTGTTGTGCCTTGACGTTGTGGGCTTATCTGTGCACGCCGCGCCGCCTGCTATGAGCACGGCTGCTGGAAGCTTCTGTTCGTGTTGTGAAGTATGCGTTATTTGCGCTACTGTTGACAGGGTGTTGCAGTGCACACAGCAACCGGCTTGTAGCGCATGCATGCGTTGGTGTGCCTGCTGTACTTGGCAGGTGTACACAGGTGCTAGCGGGAATGCAGCTCAATCAACAGCTGGTCCGCGGCATCGTGCACATGATATGTGAATGCGGCACATGAGGGCTGCTGTGGTTCTGTACTTGAGCAGTAGCTGCTGTGCTCATGACTCGCAGCACAACATGCATTTGCTGGCATGCTGTCGCACTATCGCATGCATGTGTACTACGCAACTACACTTGTCATGCACCTTTGCTGCTGAATCATGATCTGCCGAACGCCTAGTGTTGGCGATGCATGGAATTGAACTAGCAAATTGTTGCACTGCAGTGCCAGAGTGCCGCAAGTGGTACTCGTATCGCGAGCTTTTGTGCATGATTAGGCGTCATGCAGGCGGACTGGTTTAGCGTGATCTAGGAGTGTTATCCACTACTGTTAGCTCAGCCTTGCATGTCGTTTGATCTCAGCAACAACACATTATTATTATTGTTATTATTATTATTATTTATTTATTTTAGCAACAACACATTGTGATACTTCTTCCGCACACAGTTTTAGGAGTGTTGATACTGGTATAGTTGCACTGCATGACCTGCCTGAACACTTGGTTACGTGGAAGCCTGTTGTTTGCACTTGTGTGGTTGTAGTGGAATAGCCTTGCCTGCCTGTCCCCTTGGTTGGGACAGGTGGCACTTTCTGTATGTCGCCGGCAGCCGTGATTCGGCTGTTCTGCAACGACTTGTAGCGCCTCTTACTGAGTTTGGACGCAGCTATGCGCGCCGCACACTGCAGGATCACTGCTGGATCACTGCCGTTGTGGATGCCGCAGGTTCATGCAGCTGTAGTGTGCGTGTTGCTGCACACATGCCACCTGACTGAGCATGTTGCAGCCGCTTTGAGAGTCGCTGTGAATCATGGAGAGCTTGATGGCAGTGACACGCAGGATCAGCCGTGCCACTGCTGTTGGTTGAGTTGCCACTAGAAGTACAGAGCTTGGGGCTTGGACATACAGTCTGGCAACTCTATCTACCACGGCCATATGCATCCTTTTGTGAAACCACAGCAGCGTGTGGCCGGGCCTTCGCAAGGATGAACCTTTGCAGCGAGCGTCTGCCTCTGATTGAGGGCTTGTGAATGGAGCTGTCAGCTGTGGTACTACATACTGCTGATTGTCCACCCCGAAGCAGCAAGCGGACTGTGCTGCAGCTGGCCGTGCGGCTGCTTGCTCCGCAGATCAATACGGATTGTTGCGCCTGCATGGATGACACAACGTTGGTTGCTGTTTGAGAGTGAGGGCGAGCTGTTGTCAAGTTGTTATGTTTGCTGTGCTATCACATCTCGTTTGAGTACTGTGTGCGTGGTGATGTAGCGGCTGCCGCTGTGTTGTCTTGATTCTGTGTCGCTGTTGGATGCATTGCATTGTTGCGGCATCTCGCGGATTTGGTTTGAAGGCCTGCTCTGTACAGCATGCATAGGGGTGGTGGAGCATGTTGTGAGTCGAGTGCTGTTAGCCCGTCTTGGCCTTGAGATTACTAAGTTCATCGCGACTCCTGCTACTGTCGCCTCACACGGCTGTGTCCCACCATCACATTGCCCCGCACCTGGGAACAGTAGTCCTATAGATCTGTGCAGATCTGCACACCTGGACCCTGTACTGCATATGGGTTGAGGTGCACGTGTGTGTGGGAGCACAGTCGCGGCATTGTTCACTTCCATGCGCGGTACTTCATTTGGTCTTCATGAGCCTTCGAAGCAGAGCATGCATGTCGCAGTGCTGGGGACTGGGTGCCAGCTGCCAGTACTATTGTGTCGTGTGGCACCTTGAGTCAAGGGGTTTTGCTTGGGCGGTGCATTGCAGGTGCGCAGCTTGCTTTTACATGGGTCCCGTCTAATCATCATCATCATGTTACCCATTAAGCCATAGCATCAACGCCATCGGCCCCGCGCCCCTCAGGAGCGGAAGAAAGAGGGAGCACTGCTCCATTGTGTTTGCAAATATTACGCACATCCCAAGCTTGGACAAGATACTCAGCAATGCTCCTAGATATCACTCGGCACACCCCCCTACTACCCCAAATATCATCAGAAACAAAACGCAACAACTTAGTGGATGCATCAGTCAACGACAACACATTGCGCAATTTTTCAGCGCCGCCAGCAACATCATGCAAAACAGACCGAATTTCATCAAGCATAGTATCCCTCTGAGCAGAAGTAGCGGACAATCAAACATCAGATGTGACAAAGACTCAACACCCTGACCACAAGCAGGACATGCTGTGTTAGAATCAGCTCTGCTGCCACCATAACGACTGGTACGCTCATGCACGCAAAGACAGCCCATTCAAACACGCATCAGCAACTCAATACCACGCGTTGGCGCACCAGAACACAAAAAGGGCCTAGCCCTTTAAAAACGCATGGTATCAGCATGTGTAGGGTGCACATGCGTGATGTAACGGCTCAAAGTAGAGTGCTGCAGTGATTCACAAACAATTCTGTCTGCATGCAGCTTCCTGACCTGACGGTTGATGTGATTCTTGCACGCATTAGCTCGATCAGCCGCCGCCTCAACATCCACACCATACTTGCAAAGCAAACTCTGCACATACTTATGCCAAGGTGTCACCGCAACAGCACCACTAGGGCGCTTCCACTCAGCTGAAAACACCTGATGTGGCAACCGACAGTTCTGCATACGCTGAACCCTAAAGTAATACTCCATCGCCCTCTGATGAAGCCACATGTGCAATGGCTTCACACCCCATTCACACCCCATGGGTCCCGTCTAAATCCGCTCTTTGGCATAGCTTCAACTCTGGCTGCCCAGAAGGTCCCTGAACTGTGCTGCTAAATTGCAGCAAGCTGTTTCATGCTACCCACACATGTCATATTTGGGTGGTTGTGTGTGTGAGTTACTTGGTAAGCACAGGGATCATGACGTGGCTCTTTTGGTCTGCTGACACGCAGGCTGTGACATGTGTTTGTTGGTTGGTTGCTGGTCATGCCATATCTACATGATGGTGCACCAACTGATTACTCTGTAAGCAGCTGGTAGTCGTCACAAAATGTTCCTACACGCCTTAAGTACGCCTAGAGCTCAAGCCCGTTGCCTCTGCAGCAGTGGCAGCCAGCGTGCTCTCAGCACTCCCTGACATCCAATGTTTGGGCCCCCATGCCTGTGACTATCAGACCCTGCTGCGGCCTTCAGCTGTTCATGAAATATCCATTTTAGCGTAGACATAACGAAGACATGCGTTGAACGCCTTGAACACGTCAGCACTGTTCACATGGGTGCCAGTGTGTCAGGGCTTCAACTAACGGTCAAGGCTACCAGCAGATCTCCATGTGCGTGCCTTTACAGTATAGGTGGATGCGATAATTATGTAGTGCGCAGCCAACTTTGCAAAACTGGTGTTTCCTCGCGTAGCCTGCCCTGCTCCAACAGTGAGCTCTGCTGCCTTCTACAGCACAGTTACACTCTCCTACTTCAACGCACATACTACCAATGGTAATTAGAGTAGGCTAACGGCCAATGTAAGGTGCAAGAGTAGCAGCAATGGCCGGGGTGCTGGACAGTATATCGAAGGTCAGTAACCCGGGAAGTGCACGATCCATGTGCTCTTCTGTAGAAGTTGCGTTGCCATAACCTTCATACCTGCTCCCTGAACAGCTGCAGTAGACTGCTGTGCGTGCTTACCTGGCTAGTGCCCACCCGCAGTGGAGCAGCGGCAGCAGCTACTGTTGGTTGCTGTGCACATCTGTAGCGTGTGCGTCTAAACCCACCCAATCAATAAGAGCCCAGTTACAACTGACTCTTAACTCAAGCGTTGCCTTATGTTTACGTCTTGCTGTCAGCATGCATCAAGCGCTCAGCTGCACTGCCCCAGCTGTGCTTGACTACCAGCACTTGCTTCACTACAGCTGTTCTTCACTGCGCATGCGATGCTTCAACCCAAAGCTCCTGCAAGCTTAATCACAGCATGTGAAGCAGCTCAGTGCGCCTATCATACATTTTCGCGTGACTTGCAGATGCAGCAGTGCAGCAAATCATGTGTGCAGTCGCCAAACGCAGCACCCCATGCACCAACAACACGTGTTTGCGTACTCAAGCTGCAGCAGCTTTGCTGCCGCCTTACCATCACGCCCATGCCTGCTATCTATTCAATCATTGCACGCTGCTGCCAGGTGTTCAAGAAGCCGGACCCAAAGGAGCTGGTGCGCAAGTGGCAGGCAGACCTGCGCGCAGAGCAGCGCAAGATAGACAGGCAGATCAGAGGTGAGGCATTGATAAGGGTAGTCTGCAGCACGCTTTGACAAAAGGGCAGGAGCATGTGAATTATGACGTGCCTTGTAGCTGGAATAGGCGGCAGTGACATCAGCACAGCGGCAACCAGGCATGCACACCTGCAGATCAGGGGTAGGGTTCCTGAGCACAGGGCTTAGCAGCACCTGATATATGTTTTCCTTCCTCACATACAACATTCAGCTGCTGCTGCTGCTGCTGCTGCAGACATCCAGTTTGAGGAGAAGAAGGTTCACAAGTCGATCAAGGATGCAGCCAAGCGCGACGACATGGCCACGTGCAAGGTGCGCAGCGGCAGCAGCAGAAGCGGCAACAGCAGAACAAACGGCAGCAGCAGCAGAAGCGGCAGCAGCAGCCACCGCGTGAGGAGCTGTGTGATGTGCAGCAGCATGCGCTGTGGTGACATAGCATGGATTCGTGCAGTTGGTCAGCTGGTGACACCCCACTGGTTGTACGATGCTTGACGTGCAGGTGCTGGCCAAGGAGGTGCTGCAACTCAAAGGATGTTGAAGCAACTCTTGTCTCTCTGCTGCTGCTGCCGCTGCTGCTGCAGGTGCTGGCCAAGGAGGTGCTTCACAGCCGCAAGGCGATCAGCCGGCTGTACGTGAACAAGGCGCAGATGATGAGCATCGGCAATGCACTCACAGAGCAGCTAGGTGGGCAGAGTGTGTGGCCGTGTGTGACTGTGCGGTACTGATTTTGCTGGATCGCGCCATCCCTGTGCAGCCGTGCTGTGTGTACACATGTGCCAGGCCCCCACCGAGCAGCTAGGTGAGCCGCTGCAGCTCTGTTTGCTCAGCTGTGCAGCTGCGTATGTGATGGGCTAGGTGAGCCAATTGTGCAAGCGTGCAGTTCTCTGTGTGTGCTGGGCTGGGCCATCTGCGCAGCCGTGCTGTGTATGGGCTTGTGCCAAGCACGCTTCAAAGTAGTACGCGACTGACATACTGCGGCGCTGCTTTGTGCTGTGTGCTGCGCAGCCATGCTGCGAGTGTTGGGCACGTTCTAAAGTAGCAGCATGTAATTAACTGACGTACTGCTGCGCTGCTGTGTGCTGTATGCTGCACAGCCTTCCTTGTTCAGGTGTTTGTTGCAAGGTTGCCCCCTGTGCACACCATGTAACCCCTCTTCTTCCTCTGCTGCTGTGTGCTGCGCAGCCATGCTGCGTGTGTCGGGCACGCTTCAGAAGTCGACTGACGTGATGAAGCTGGTCAACGACACCATCAAGCTGCCCGAGATGCAGAAGACCATGTTCGAGATGTCAAAAGGTGCGGAAGGTGTACACGTTGGGTTTGAGTACTGGACACACGTGCCCAACATGTACAGTTGCTGACGCTACAGCTTCCAACCTGTACCTGTACAGCTGCTGACTGAAGCCAATTCTGCAATTCGACCGTCATAACGGGTGTGTTATCAACCACCTCCAATTTATTCTCCACACAAGATCTGCGAGATCATCGCCAGCCCATCAGGCCCCCACTCAGTGGACGTTGCAGCGACTCTTATTTCGCTGCTGCTGCTGCCGCCGCTGCTGCTGCTGCCGCTGCTGCTGCTGCTGCTGCAGAGATGGCCAAGGCTGGGCTGATTGAGGAGATGATGAACGACGCGATTGACAGCGCGCTGGACAATGAGAGCATAGAGGAGGAGACGGAGGAAGAGATTGAAAAGGTGAGGGCGCTCCAAGCTGCCCATGTTGTGGTTTCTGTAACAATGTTGCAGCTGAAGATTGCCATTATCATCATCACCATCACCACCACCACCATCATCATCATCATCATCATCATCATCATCATCATTGCCATCATCATCATCATCATCATTGCCATCATCATCATCGCCATCACCAACATCATCATGCTGCCAGTTGAGCCATAGCAGTACTGACATGGAAGCCCCCGCCCTACCGGAGCAGAAGGTTGCAGGACATTCATCCAGGAAAACACAAGTGCAGAGCGTAAGAGGAACCAGGGGTGAAGGTCGGGAGCATAAGGCGGCAGACTCTGCAATCGATTGACTCGCTGAGTATGAATGCTGATGTGCACAGATGACTTTGCCCGGCGCGTTCTTGTATGATTGTCCGGTTCAAGTAGTTAGCTTCTCTGCTGCTGCTGCTGCAGGTGTTGCTGGAGGTGGCAGGGGAGACGATGGCATCGCTACCAGCAGCTAAGGCGCGCCCGGTGAGCACCAAATTTAGACATAAAAGATGCAAACTGAATGCACAGCAGCAGGCCAGGCTATCTATCATCTGTCGATCAGCACACAAGTGCCACCGCATGTTGTGTGTGGTTGAGTGCAGCTGGTTTCGTCATCATCACTTGCAGATGCTTTTGACATGCAACGACCTGATCTGATGTTCAATGTGTAGCACGCTGAACATGACCAGCTGCTTTCGGCAGCCATCTCCCACTGCATTCATATGCCATACTGCTGTGCTGCATGTACTCATCTTCTCACAGTTGTGGTACCGTTTCATGTCGGTGCCCTTTGTGCTGAGAAACGCTGCTGCTGTTGCCGCTGCTGCTGCTGCTGTTGAACCCACTGCGCAACACACCGTCAGGCTGCTGCTGCTGCTCCTGCGGAGCAGTTGGCTGACGAGGATGATGAGCTGAGGGAGCGTCTCAACGCCATGCGCACAACCTGAACGCAGCTCGGCAAGATTGCTCCTGTGCACGAGGTTGCAGCTGTACGGCTGTTGCCATGCGCACAACGTGAGGGGAGCTCTGTGCGGCTCCTCTCACGCGCAGTGCTTGGAAGAGGTCGCAGCTGACGGTGCGGGCCAACACCATGAGAGTAGGTCAACATGACCGGCGAGATTGGCAAGATTGCTGCAGTCTGCTGTACACGATGTTACAGCTGTACGAGTCACTGCCATGCGCACAATGTGAAGAGGCTCGGCACGTTTCGCTTCCACTCAGCAGTGTGTGCCGCATACAGTGGGCACAGCGAAAAGGGCGGCAAGTGTACTCCATGTGCAGGACATCAATGGCGGCCTTGGCGAGTGCTTTGAAGGCTTCTACAGCTTGAAGGGGTACTACCCCTAGTTAGTAACAGCTGTGCGGCTCAATGTCATGCACACAGCATGGTAATGGCCTGGGCAGCAGTGCTTGTTGTTGTCGAGATGGACCTCACAGTTCAGCAGCCACGCCTGGCCCAGAGTACGACAGTACGACAGGAGGCTTAGCGTTGCCCAAGCGTATGCTGCCGCATATCTGTCGCAATGTGGTTGTGGGTGCCCCAGGTTGAACCCTGTGGCTGCGTGGATGTGGTGTAATGGTGCACCACGTGGTGTTTTCCATCTGAAGGTTGGGTTTCAAGCTCTGTGTTTTTGAAGAGTGCAGCGGTGACCGTCTGCAGCAAGCTGCGACCATGGTCTATTCTTGACTGGCATTTGTACCGTGTATCCAGCTGTTGATCACCAGCCTTGAGCTCACCCAGTTGTCGGCCACACCTGCTATGCCACAGCGCCAGTGGAGCTTGAGTACCGCAGCATGCAGCAGCAGATCCACAGATGCTGCCATAGCGTGCATGTGCTGGTCTACATGCGGTGTTAGGAGTTCAAAATGGCAGCCTGTGCAGTGCGGGCAGTTGACACCAGGCCGCATGTTGTCAACGTCGGATGGCTCTTGGTGCTGGCTGGGTGCACTACATCATGCATGATGCTGCTTTTACGGCACGCATAGTGCCACACACGCTAGCTCGGACAGCATTAGGTTTATGGGGTTGATGATGGCTGTGAGCTCACCCAGTTCTCAGCCAAACCTGCTGATGGAGCATGACGCGGCACGGTCCATATGGAGCATCAACCGCACCGCTGCGCAGCGGTGCATGCGCTGAGCTTCATCATCATCATCATGTTACCCATTAAGCCATGCGCTGAGCTTGTTGAGCAGCTGGCCGGCGACTTGGCCTTGCTTGTGGTGCTCCTCAAGGATGTGCTGCTGTGGCCGTGTGATGTCAAACAGCGTCCGAAGCTCACGGGACGATGCAGACACGGGCGGCTTGCCGCCTGTTGGGCAGCTGCAGCTGCTGTTCATCTCTGTCTGTTGGAGGCAGGCAGGGGTAATGGGTGACTGAAGTCGTCATGACTGGGTTGTGATATGTGGCTGACAAGCTTTGATCTGTTGCCAAGGAACTCCTAGAGGGTTTATTTACGTCCTGCTGCAGATGTGCTGGAGGCCACTGATCACTGGCGTCGTGAAGCTTTGGACCTAAGCAGGGTTTGGCTGGACTGGCTGTCTGTCATACACAGCTGCTGCGTGCGCAAGCTATGCTGTAAGCTGAGACAGTGTTTAAATCTCATAACATTTCACTGTATCCGTCTCGTAGTAGCCACGGCGACCACCCGTGCGACTGCCCTCCGTACGGTACTCAACCCACTACAGCGACTCTGGCTGACCTAACGATGCTGGAACGGGTGCAAAAGTAGCACTTTTGACTGGCCTCAGTGCCCGTCATGGAGGGTGTGGGCTTCGTGAGGGGTGGGGAACGCAGTGGCGATAGCACAGCAGCTGCTGCTCCAAGCCAGCCTGCTGCTGCTGGCTCTGGGGTAGTGATCTTAGCGCCCAAGCAGTCGAACCTCCAAGCACCAGCAGATGCAGTCAACAGCAATATCTTGGGCATCAGGCGGGTGCTAAAGCAGCGTGCAGCAGCTGCTAATGGCAGGTGAGCTCAGACTGTTGTGCTTCTGCTGCTTCTGCTGCTGATGCATGTTGCCTGAATCACCAACCATCCTCTGCTGCTGTATGTAATGCACATGCAGTAGCGGAGAGAGAGGTGCAGTCTGTGGTCGCACCACCTGCTTCACTGCTGCATCTCATGTTGTGAATCAAACTTACTGTGCTCTGGCAGCCACGCTGCGCTCACGTCACACACATGTGGTGCCATTTGTGCTGTGGTCACATGTGCAGGGTATTTCACCACACCTGCATTACGTGCCCCAAAATGCTGCTGAATGCTTCGCTTTTGAAGCCACTCGTGTGTTGCCTGCTGTCTTTTCTGATAAACTGCAGGGCTGTCTCGCCAGACTCCCCTCCTGCAGGAAGGCGGCGTGCATCACCAACATATGACGTCTTCAAACCTCGCGGTTCACCCAGCAATGAGCCAGCAGTCAAGCCCCGCGGTTCACCAAGCTATGAAACACAGCCGAGAGCAGCAGGAGCAGCAGGTGCTGCTGCAGAGGCAGCTGCAGGAAACCGCGTGGCAAGCCGCAGCAGGAGCAGAAGCAGGAGCAGGAGCCGGCACAAGTCTAGGGATAGGAAAGGCAGCAAGCACCACAGCAAACACAGCAAGCGCAGCAGAAGCGGCAGCCGCAGCCGCAGCAGGAGTCGTCGCCGCAGCAGTAAACAGCATCGCAGCAGAAGCAAAAGCAGAGACAGGGGCCGGTCACGAGACAGCCGCCACAGACGCAGCAGCAAGCACAGCAACAGGCGCAGCAGAAGCAGGGGCAGGCACAGCAGCCACAGCAAACGCAGCAGCAAGCGCAGCAGGAGTCGCAGCAGGAGCAGAATCAGGGGCAGGTACAGAAGCCGCAGCAGAAGCCGCAGCAGAAGCCGTGGTGAATCACCGCTGCGGTTTACTGCGTATGAACGTGAGCGTGCCAGGGCAGAAGAGAGGGCACATGCTGCACCCATGCGCAGGGGCAAACAGGGGCTTGGCTTTGGTCGAAGCAGTGCAGCAGCAAGCACAGCAGTGCGGCAGGAACCAGGTTTACAGCAGCAACAGCAGCAGCAGCAGGGTAGGGATAGGGATAGCGGCATTAGAGGGGTTGGTAGCGGAAGTAAGGGTGGCTCTGTGTCTGTGCTGGATGCGGCTGCGCATATTCCGGGGTATGCTGGTATGTCAGCAGCAGAGAAGATGAAAGCTCGGATGCGGCTGGTGATGGCGAAAGCTGAGCAGCAAGGCGCAGCAGCGAAAGCAGCGGATGATGCAGGTGTAGGCGCAGGGGAAGGGACAGGGGTTAGTGGTGGGGCAGCTTGGACGTGGTTTGTGTTTGATAAACATGGTGCGCTAGATGAAAATAAGCTTGCACGGCAGCAGCTGATGGATGCTGAGGTTGCGGCAGCGGTTGCAGGAAGTAGTGCTGCTGTGGGTGCTGATGTGGAGGATGCTGGTGCTGCTTTTGTGATGGGTACTGGACGTGCAGCAGCACGGCGAGCAGTGACACTGAGGACAGCTGAGGAGCAGCACGAGGATGCGATCTTTGGTAGGCCTTATGGAGGCAGCAGCAGTACGATTAGTATTGAGACAGCAGCCGCAGCAGCAGCAACAGCTGTAGCGCCGGTAGCAGCAGAGGCGTCTGGTGGCGAAGAACAGCTGGCAGCCGCGTTGGGTGTTGCGGATGGGCTGCTGTCTGGACAGCAGCTGTCATGGCGGGAACGGCTGGCTCTGAAAAAGAAGCAGCAGCAGTAGTAGTGTGACAGGGAAGTGTGGCAACAGCCTTGGCCGGGCATGCTTGTCACTCCTTCGTGTGAGGTTGCTCGTTATTGCTTTATAAGACAAATCAAAGTCACATTTCGCCGTCCAATCTTCCAGTGGCTGTTAGCATTGAGCACGGGACGGTCCCGGAAATGTCACACTCGCTAGTTTCGACAGCTGAAAGCATCACCCACGCCACCCACCAGCCTGTATCCGCACGTCTAATATAGTCATACTGTCTTTCAAACGTTTTTAAACTTCGCAAACCTGACTCAGCACGTGATATACCATGCAAGCGGCACAGCAGCAGAAGCCTGCCTGGGCGTGGACAAGGCGTAGGCTGCTGAAGTTGGTCACAGCAATTGCTTTGTACCCGATTTGCTTTTGTGGGGTGTCAGGCAGGTAAGTCATCGCAAGCAGTAGTGGTTGCAGGACAGCAGCAGCATTCGTGCTGCTGACAAGGCGTGTGCTGGAACATGTTTCACTGTTCAGTGCTGTGCCTGGTACGCGCTAGCTAGCATTGCAGGGTTGTAACAAGATGCTGCTTATATCACTTAAGTTGTATGTGTAAGGGCGGGGAATGGCCGTGTTGTTGCAGCAGGTGGCAGTGGCCTCAGGCTTGGTTCATCATCTGGGAGCAGCTGCTGCTCTACACGCTGGCAGGTGGGAACCCCACAGATGTGGACATATGCGCCACCGTAACTCGCGTAATTCATCATGAGCCAAACTGCAATAATACATAGTCCACCTCCAATCCCAAAACTTTGCGTGACATGCATGCCCAAGAAGTCCTGTTGCTTCAGACCACTGTACACCACCACATTGTATGCAGCACTTCTGCTGAATTTATAGTATGCAGTGTGGCTTTCCAGCCTGCTCTCACACCATGACATCGCTGCTCCTTATTTGCAGCCGTGTATGTTGGCAGGCATAACCCCACGCTGCTCCCAGAGCGTGAGCGGTTCATCCGCAACACTGGCACAGCTGGTTTTGATAAGGTGGGGCGGCTGCGGCAGTACTGATGGGTTTGTACGGCAGCAGGATGCTCTTGGCTACAGACTTGCCAGCTGCAAACAGCATGCATGCCAGCAACGCACAGAAGCATCAACCATTTGCAATCAGCGCCATGTTCTTTCACATGCAGCCGCAGCAGCTGCCCTTGCGCTGCACAATGTCGTGCACAGCGTGCCTCAGTCTTACCGTATGTTGCAACCTGCTGTTTGCTACCACCAACAGATCTTGGCACCAGCCGTCGTGGTGCTTGCGCTGCCCATGTACATAGCAGCTGGGCTGCAGCATCGCTGGCAAGCCTACATGCTGCCACCCACGCCAGCTTGGCATTTTGCAGCAGCAGCAGTTTTGCACGCGCTGTGTACGTTGCTCGGCTGCTGGGCGCTTTGCACCAACAAGTTCTTCTCATCTGTGGTGAGGGTGACAGCTGCCTTCAGATAGCTGTTTTGTGCTGCCAGCCAGTTGATTGTGAGGTATGATCACACAGTATTCACATGGTTTGGGTGGTGCAACAACCAGTTGCACCTAGCACACATGTTAGTCGTGCAGATGCAGCAACAGAATGTTTTGGTGACTGTCAGCCAGGGCATCAACACATCATTACAGGTAACATTCGAGTATATATACTCGTCTCAAGTGTGGACTTTACATTGGAGCATGACTGGCAGCTGACGGCAACAACCAGGCCTGCACCCAACTGTTGAGTGGTAAGCTTTGCCCGATCTCGCCGTCACGCTGCCGCTGCTTGCAGGTGCGCATCCAGAAAGACCGAGGCCACAAAGTGTGTGACTCTGGGCCGTATGCATACGTACGGCACCCAGCTTACATCGCAGTTGTCATTCAGGCGCTGGCAGAAGCTGTGCTGCTGCAGAGTAGCTGGCTGCTGTGGATTGGCATTGTCAGGTCTGCTGCGCTTGCTGCGCGCACTGCAGCAGAAGACGCTCTGCTGCAGCAGCAGCTGCCAGGGTATGCAGAGTATGCAGCAAGGGTGAAGTACCGTTGGCTGCCATTGGTGTACTAGCAGGCTTCTTGCTACCAGTGACAAGGGTGACAATAGTGGGCGGCAAAGCAGCAGGCTTGATGCTACCATCATCCAGTGGATGCTGCAGAAGCGTATTCAATACTGGCAATAAGTTATCGCTAACCACTGGCAGTATGGTTGATGCTCAAGTAACTAAGATTTCTAGTGTGAATGCACATGGGTGACATGTATTCAGTCACAGCTCAGCTGAGAGCAGTGGCACTTCCAGTAAATCTCAGCACCGCCAGTATTCATGAGTTACATCCGTTGGCAAATGCAGAATAAGAGCACACGTAGTGCGACAGGGCACCCCATAGCGCAGCAACGCTAGTGTAGGCTGGTGCCAGCAACTCCATGCAAGGCACCGAGCTTCAACACTGCTGATAGGCCCTATCGTCACATGACATATCCCCACGCTGCATAAACACGAGCAACACAGTGGCAGCACTGCGCAGTGCCACCAGCCAAGTCCGATTCAGGCTGAGCACACGTCACGTGCTGAGCAGGCCTGTCTAGGGCTGCCCCGTCATATAACGCAAACACAACAGCCTGCAGCCAGCATCACAGCCTGGCTGCAACATACACATCTCTCCATTGGTAGCGCTGCAGCAGCAGCGTGACGATCCTCTCGCAGGCAGCGCTATACATCAGCTGGCTCGTCTTCAGGGTGGCTTCTGGAGCCGGCGCTGCTGCAGCAGCAGCTGCGGCAGCTGCCGCAGCTGCTGCTGCTGCTGCATGTGCAGCTGCTGCTTGGCCTGATGCTGATGCCTGGTGTGCGCTACCTGAGCGGCCTCCCGCAGGTGCTGCTGGTGCAGCTGCTGCTCCAGTTGCTGCAGGCAGCTGAGCCTCACTCCCAGCTGCTGCTGCAGCCGCTGCAGCCGACACAGCAGCCGCAATCTGTGACGCACTCAGCGGTGCGCGCTGCAGTAGGGCGGCCTGTTCTGGACTGAGCAGCGGGTAGCAGATCTGCAGCACTGCAGCAGCATTCACTGCAGCTCCGTCTGCACAGCGTGTTACTGCTGCTACTGCCTTGGTAATGCCTTGGTATAAGTCCCTGTCTGGGCACAGGTACAGCAGCATGGCAGCAATGCTGCATGTGCTGCTGCCTTCTGCCTCACATGCTGCCCCTGTATCACTGCTACATGCAGCAGGTTCTGCACTGCTCTGCGCATTATGAGTGTCGCTGACACGTGGCTCTGTGCTGCTAGCTGAGGCAGCAGCAGCTGCTGTCCTTGCCACTGCAGCTGGCTGCTGGAACAAGGTCCATAGCAGGTGCTTGAAGCTCTGGCACCTGCAGGTGTGATTGCAGATGCAGCAAACAACCCCAACACAATATCAACCACTGTTGCGTTCTACTGCTGCAGCATGAACATCGCCATGCCTGCCAAGCTGCATTTTCAAGAACCATGGGCATGTATCAACAACTTGGCATGCTGTTTGCGTCACAAGCCTTGTGACAGCCAAGCATTGCAAGTTGCAGCAATGGATGCTACACACTTGACACCAGCATAAGTTCAGGGAGGAGGCGTGTATGACGATGAGGAAGACCTCATGCGCCTCCACACCTCTTGAAATAAGTTGCAGCAACACAGCATCGGCATCCTCACCTGCTCGCCTCCCGCAGCACATCAGCAGATGCAGCGCTGCCCTCGCCAACCTCCCCCTCCCCTGCGCCACCAGCTGCATTCATCTGCTCCCCTGCCTGCAGCTGCTGCTCTTGCGCAGCCTGCACCGCCTCTGCACGTGGCTCCCACCACCACCTAACCCCCTCAAACTCCTGCTGCGTCAGGCACCCATCTGCGTCCCCATCAGCTGCTGCCAGCTGCACTGCCTGTGCAGCAACTTGCGTAGGTGTTGCGGTGTGGATGGCTGGCAGGCTGCAGGCGGCTAGTGCCAGCAGCAGCTCCCGCCAGTCTAGGTAGCCTGAGAAGGTGGGGTCGAAACTGGCCAGGGCTGAGGCCATGTGCGCAGCATTGATGTCCAGCCAGGCTGGCGGCAGCACACCTGCAGATCAACAACACACAATAGGATACACTAGTTTGGGTGAGCGACAGGGCTTCGCGCACTTTGATGCATCAGCATTGAGGGTTCAAGATGATGCAGTACTGTGATGCAGCCAAATGAAGGCGGAGCTCTCCTGCACGCTCTGCTGTATGCCTTTGATGCCAACACATCCAACACGATCTCACCTTGGCTTGCCATACGCAGCATGAGCTGCACAGCATCAACAGCAGCCAGGAATCCAGCAGGCGCAGCCTGTGCCAGCGCCTCAGCCAGCTGCTGCAGCTGCTGCACCGACAGCACCCCAGGTGGTGCTTCTGGCGATGGCGGGCGCGCTGACAGTGCTGATGGGGCTGGCGGCACCAGCAGCTGAGACTCGTCCACTACCAGCACATCATCCTGCGGGGTGAGCACATTATCGGGCACAGTAGGCATGGTTGACAGTGCTGCATGTCATTGTGGCTGGCAGCGGTTACACGTTCAAGAGCAAGTGGTGTGCGTGATCAAGAATGAAGGCACTGTGCCAAGCAAGGAAGTTCAGTAGGATCTTGCATGCCAGTTCTTCTATGCATTACCATGATCACGAGTGCAGCCAGTGTATCAAGCACTGTGATGGCATGGCCTCACCTCAAGCCTCAGATCATGCGGCAGCGGCTGCCCTGCTGCAGCAGCAGCCTTCACCACCCGCTCCAGTGCTGCCACTGCACCACACTCCGCAACATATCGGCGCTGCTGCCACTCAGCAAGCTGGTGGTTGGCGGCAGCCTGCAGCTGCACTAGCTCATCTACGATCACAGCAGCCTTGCTGCCTAGCAGTGCCAGGCGCTGCTGCAGCAGCTGCACCTCCTGTGCAAGTGCTGCCTGCAGCTCTGCCATCACAGCAGCTAGCGCAGCAGGCTGCGGCAGTGCAGCTACAACTGCTGCAGCCGCTGCCGCTGCTGCAGCCGCTTCCTCGCTGGTTGCGGCTAGCTTGCTGTTGGCTGCTGCTGCTGCTCCTGCAGATGAAGCCTTGCCTGCAGCACTGCCAGCTGCTGCTGCTGCCGCGCCTGCCTTGACTGCTGCAGCAGCAGCTGGCTTGTGAGCGCCCAACATGCTCTGCCCTGACGCAGCGGCTGCTGCAGCTGCCGCCACAGTATTGGCTGTCGCTGCTGCTGTTGCTGCTGCAGCAGCCACCTTCTTGCTGTAGTCTTCCACCAACCCAAGAGCACTGCCTTGTGTTGCTGTAGCTGCTGCTGTTGCTGCCTTGAGTGCAGCAGCTAGGCTAGGCAGCCGCTGCTGCAAGCTTGTCAAGTACGCAGGAGGTGGCACTGGCGCTGCTGACCCTGCCCTAACTGGTGCATCTGGTTTGCCAGTTGCGTCTGCTGTAGCGGTGGATAGCACTGTGGGCTGCGGGCACAGCGGCTTGTCTGCTCCAGGTGGGTTGTAGATACCCTGGGCATAGTGGTAATAGCTGTAAAGGAACTGAGCAGTAGCCAGGAACCTGCAGGATAACACGCAGCAACACGAGATGCATCAATCCAGTTGGAAGGACAGGCACCAAGCATCACATACAGCTGACACGTATGCAATGCTGCCTCCTCATACCACACTATGTATCTGCGGGCGCCAGCCCAATCAGGTAGTCGGTGTGCACACAGCCTCCCAGTGCCATTCAGTAGCAGTGCTTGTACTACGTCTGGATTCCCACCTGTCCAGCTCCACTTGTGCCAGGCTCGTCAAGTGCTGCCCCAGCAGGCCGATATGCTCTGCAGCTGAGCCGTCGCCTGCCAGCTTGAGCCGTGCTGCCTCTGCCTCCTCGTGCTTGCTGTCACAGATGCCCCACAGGGCGTCCCGCAGCTCCTCGATGCGCAGCAGCAGCTCAGCCTGCCGCAGCAATGCACACACACCAAAGCACACCGGTGTCAACCGCAGCCGCGCGACGTCTATGCGCCGGGGTGGTGCTACATCAGGCTGTCCAAATGATGCTTTATACAACTCAGGAGAGTGCTGCCTGCACGCTCACGCACAGTCCAGCATGCAAGACTCCGCAAGACACTATGGAAACCCCTGCCAGCCCCCACACCTGCGTCTCCTTTGCCTTGCGCATGTCCAGCTCAACAGCGTTGAAGCGCTCAACAAAGCCCTGCAGCAGCGTCTGCTTGCCGTCTGCGCGCTTCAGGGACTGCGCAAACCAGGAGCAGTTGCCAGCCACGTGACTCAGCGCCAGCCCACGTGCCTCTCGCAGTCCTGCAAAGCCCCTGCCCATGCCTTCTGTGTAGACTTGCTGTAACAGCAGCCATTCATCATGCAGCAGCGGCACTGCAGCTGCTGGCAGCGCTGCAGGGCTCACCAATGCCCTGCTGCTGCTACTGCTGCTGCTGCTTTCTGGAGCTGCATTGCTAGCAGCAGCAGCTCCTGCATCAGCATCCTCTGCTGCTGATGCTGAAGCTGCAGCTGTTGCCAGTTGCTGCGCTGAAGGTACTGCTGCATCAGCTTGAACATCTGTGGCTGCAAACCACTTCTCTGCCTCTGCTATGTAGGCCTCTGAGAGCTGCTTGGCAGCTTCTGCCTTCTTGGCTGCCTCAATGGCTGCACTAACCGCCGCCTCAGCATCCGTAGCTGCAGCAGCATCAACACAAAGTCAGGTTTGCTCGTAACGAAGGCAACACCAGACAAAAGCACGCTGTGCATAGCATCATGCTTCATTTGCAGATTGCCGCACAGCCCAAAGCAGCAACCCCAGCAACAAGCAGTATAGGCTGTGTCACACACCTGCTTTGCTGGCTGTCGCCTCAGCCTCTGCAGACACAGACGCGTCGCCGACGGACAGCTTGCAGCGCTGCACAGCAGCAGATGCTGAATCAGCAGCAGCCTTGGCCCGCTCAGCATGCCCAGCTGCGTCTGTTGCTGCCACGCGGCACACCTACAAGGCGTCAACACGCCCCACACCATAAGAGCTTAGACCAGAGTCAAACACAGATGACAGGCTTGGCATCAACCATGGTACAGCAACAGTGCCTACTAAGCACGACACGGTGTCGTTTACCACCACACATGAAGTACAGCATTAGTGCCCTCAACTATGACCGAGTGCTGCTGCAGCAAGGAGTAGACGATTCGCCAATGCATTTCAACTCACCTTGAGCTGCTCTGCACACTTGGCAGCTGCCTGTGCCTTGAGCAGCTCAGCAGATGCAGGGTCTGGGTTCTTGCCGCCATTCAGCAGCGCAGCAGCCTGCAGCTCAGCGCGCTTTGCAGCCAGCAGCTCTCTTGCAGCACCCTCAGCATGGCCTTGAGCTGCACGCGCATAGTCCTTGGCCTGCATACCACAACATATGTAGTGCAGTGTTTGACATGTGCTCTGCTAACTGGCAACCAACTTACTGCCTAATACAACAGAAACCAAGCTGAACGCTGCACAAGTTGTGACAGCATATGCAGACCCTGAGCACACAGACATAACACATGAGGCCTCACCTTTTCAGCACTCTCCTTGGCTCTGTGCACTGCCTCTGCTGCCGCCTTTCCTGCCTGCGCTGCCTTCTTGGCCAACAGGATGCCCGCAGCCACATCTGATGCACCTGCCAGCACCTCCCCCAGCTCTGCTGCACCCTCAAGTGGCCGCTGCAGTGTGCTGAAGCGGCACAGCCAGTCTGACAGAGGGCCAGCAGCTGCAGCATAGCTGGCCAAGCGCTGGGGAACCTGCAGCAGCGCATGGCAACAGCGAACTAAATGTGCTGCTCAATCAATGTGCACGCTTGCTACAAGCTGTGAGCGTTAGAGGACTGTGCTATAGGAAGTGTCGCTGCCCACCTGTGCCATGTCATTGTCAGGGCCGGTGACCATGACCAGCCGCTCAGACAGCCCAGGCATGTTGGCAGGAGGCGGGTCAAACTCCAGATGGTAGATGCAGCCTGCAACCACCATGTTGCAACACATCATGAGGAGTCCTCAGCATCAACAGCACAGCTGTGATCTTGAGCAAAGGGTACCGCGGATGTTCAAGAGACTGTCTCTAGCCTCTACACCACACTCTTGGTGCGAGCTCAGTTTGAACCCTTACAACAGCATAGCATATGCACAGCTGCTGCTGCTCAGCACAGCTGTCCTCAGTGCACTCTAAATGTATATTTCAGCACCCGTACAGATTCAACAGATGATTGCTGAGTGTGAAAGCTCACCCGTAGTAGGGTCCAGTCGCCTGCCTAGCGCACGCTTGGCTGCTACCGCCTCATCTGCACAGCCCAGCACCAGCACAGCATCCAACCCAGACAGCAGCGGCCGCTGCAGCTGTGGCAGCACATCCAGCGGCGGCGGGGCCACCAGCGATGCCCCATCCACCAATGCCTGCTCAGCTGCAAGGTCCAGCCCTGTCAGGGCCTTCTCTAGCAGAACTGCCTGCTCTGCAGTGGCAGGAAACCCATCAATGACGAAACCCCTGCCTTGAGTGCCAGCCGCTGCTGCCAAATGCACAGGCAGCACTGCACTGCCTGCGCCACCACTGACGCTAAGGTCTGCACCGCCACGTGCAGATCCCTGCATGCCGCCAGCTGTTGAGCTGGCTGGATTTGCTGCCCCTCCTGTCGAACCCCTGCCGCCTGCTGTTGATGTTTCTGGCTCGGTTTTGGCTGCACCCTTGCCACCTTTGGTGCCCTTCACTTGTGCTGGAGGGGGCTCTGGCGGTGGCGGCACACAATCCTTGGCTTGCTGCATGCCTTGCATCAGCAGCTCAACAAGCGAGGCATCTGAGACAGAAGCACCCTGCTGCAGCTCCTGCAGTGCACGCTGTCCCAGCAGCACCTGTTTGGGTGGCTTTGCTGCTGCTGCTGCTGCCTCTGCTGCTTCATCCAAATGCTGCTCCAGTGACTGGTCAGAAGCACGCTGCTGCTGCTGCTGCTGCTCTTGGTCACTTGCAGGTAGCTCAGGTTGCTGCGATGCCTGCTGCTGCTCCCATGCCTGTGCTGCCACCACTGCATCTGACACCAGCTGCTCTGGGGTCAGCAACTTCAAGCCAAACATATGCGCCACAGAGCGCGCCACTGTTGTCTTGCCTGCAAAAGGACTGCCAACCTGCAGGACACACATGATTGAAACTCACTGTGCACGTGACTACTTCCTGTGGTTGATGCTGCACTGCTGATATGTTCAACAAGTATCAGGTGCATTGCACTGGGGGAGGCATCAGGTGCAATCAACGTGCTGCATGCAATGTGCTGCCGATGCCGCGTGGTAATCCTGCAGATGAAATGCAGCAGCCCCTACACTCACCACTGCAAGTTTGAGTGGCATCGCCTTGATCGCAGCTGTTGCCGCATCTTCCGGCGACTGCTCTACTGCCACAGCTGCTGCAGTCTGCACAGACTTTGCGCCTTCTGCACCAGCATCACCAGCATCTGCAGCAGCGGCTGGCAGGGCCAGCTGCTTGCCTTGCAGCTTCTGAGCCAGCGCTGCGAGCTCTGCAACAACCCGTCCCAGAGCAGCATGCTGCTGCACCCCTGCTGCTGCGCCAGCTGCAGCAGTGTTGCTGCTGCTGCTGCTGCTCAATGCATCTGGCGGCAGCACCCACTCCCCTTGGCCAGCCAGATAGTCATACAGCTCTGCTGTGTTGAGCACCAGCTGTGTAGCGCTTGGCTCGGCTGCTGCTTCTGGGGTTGCTGACACAACAGGGCTGCCAAGTGAAGCATCGTCTGTTGCAATAAATTGCAGGCAGATCAGCTGTCAGACATATCAATACGGCCGTGTTCCTGCAGGATTGTCATTCCTGCACTCTGCGCTCACAAGTGCATCGCCAGCAGGCTAGGCAAGTTGTGGCGGCATAATGCTAACCATTCTGTTGTACTTGTTGCCAGTAATGCAGCTACTTACAGAATGTGCTGTGCTGGGGCTACTGGCTTTTAGTAATTGCCAGCAGTATGCACCTACCTGCCAGGAAGAGGCTGACCCACGCTCTCCAGTCCCTGCGAGGCACAGCCTGGCCTGCTGTGGCAGCCCTGTACTCAACAACACGCTCTGCAAGCTGCACCAGCTGCCATGCAACATGCTCGCCAAACTTGTGGTGTGCGGCTGACTTGGCTGCTGCGCGCTGCTGCTGCTGCTCGTGCCAGGTGGCGAGCTCCTGCTGCGTTGCTGACTCAAACTGCGTCCTCATTGACCTGTAACAGCAGCAGTACCGTACGTTTGAGCGGAGTTTATCACTGATGTCAAGGCAGCTGTCACTTACATGCTGCTGCATTGCTTGTGTAAGCTTCCAACACTGCGCTTGCATCAAGTGGACGTTGTCCTTGCACAATAGCCGCTAGTGGCACCCAGGAGGACGGCTGCTGCCGCCATTCTGCAACGGCTCCTTGATGAGCTGACAGATTTCAGAGTCAAGTCAAGTGTCTGTACATATGTACCAGAAAGGTCGCTATGTACAGCTCATCCCTGCTGGCACATGTCCTGCCTCACCTGTGCAGCTCAGCCTCCCTCCTGAGAGTCTCTTCCCAGTCTTTGTCACGCCGTGCTGCGTACTGCTGCTCGCGCAGCTTCCTGTCAGCCTCCATAGCATCCTGCACATGATGAGTGTGAGAAGCAACAACATTCGCAAAGGGTCACTGACTGTGTCACAGCAAAGTACAGCATTGTGCGGCTGCTGTTGGCTCGTCACTTGCTGCCAGCACAGAGCAAACCGCCAGCGGAGTAGCACAACTCTGTTTCCACTGCGGGACTGTGCATATGCACATGCATGGCACTGCTGACCTATATCTGCCAGACGCCTGGCTGGTAGCATACTGTGAGTCAGCTGCACCTTGGTATCAGCACACCTGCCCTAGCATCAGCTGCTTGCAGCTTGCCACCTGAATGACTAATTGATTGAGCTGCGCATGGCGCGTTCACACTCAACACCCGCGTAAGTCAAGGGAGGGTGTATGTGTGTGACCATCAGGAGGCCTCCTCATGGGCCTCCACACCCCGCACCATCACTTGCCGCCTCACCTTCTCCTGGCGCAGCTGCCACAGCCGCTGCCCCAGGCGCTGCTCCTCTCCGCTGCGCCGCACCAGCACCTCTAGCAGCGAATCAGCCTCCACCCTGCTCTCAGACGTGGCACGCGCAGCCTGCTGCTCCACAAGCAGCCGTCGACGGCGCGCCTGAAGGGACAGCACACAACCCATATACACCAGGAGTCATGATACGTATTATCGGATGGCGGTGCAGCAGGACTCATGTCAGCACTTGCTATGGAAGCTGAACAGCATAGATGAATTCACAGCCTGCTTGGCCACGAAGCTAGCTATGAGCCATCACCAAGCAACCGAGAGCTGTATCGAGAAGCCTGGCCAGCGCACCTCTCGCTCCTTGCGTCCTGCCACCTCCTCCTGTCTTCGTGCCTTGATAGTAGCTAGGTACTCGCCACCACTCTCAGCCAGCTTGGCGGCTGTGGGTGCAAAAGCGCGGATGCGTCCCAGTGTGGCCTGGGGACTCTCGCCTGGGCCAGCTGCTGCATCTGCAGGCAGTAAGAAGATATGACATTGCACTGTGTCAGCAACACTCTGTTTCCCAGCTTCTAACATGATCAAGGTCCACATACATTGCAGCAGCACCAAGTGCACCAAGCTGCTTGAACATGCCCAGCATGAGATGCTCACCGTCACGGTCTTGCTCAGCACCACCCTCACTGCCACCCAGGCGCTTGAGTGTCATCTCAAACGCGTCAATGCCTGCAGCAGCATCTGCAGCCGCTGTTGCCTGTGCCTGCTGCTGCTTGCGCCTGCTGAGCTCTGCTAGGGCCATCTCCACCCGCAGCTCCTGGCCCTCACGATCATCCTGCATCAGGTGCAGTTCGCAGAGGCACGATGCGCATCAGCACAAGCGCATCACAACCGCTTGTGCTGCTGCTGCAGCCATAACTACTCCAATGCCACTACCCATGGCTGTGTCAGCCAGATGGCTGTGGTGTAGTGCTGCACGGGTGCTGCAGGCATGCTGCAGCTGCTTTGGGGTGCAACCTCCAAGGCCTGCTTTGAGCACACAGGCAGCTGCTGCTGCCTTACCCCTGTATATATTATGTGTTGCCGTCTCAGCTGCAACCCTATGCTGGTGACCACGCTAGAACTACTGCGAACACGCCACCACCCACCTGGTGCTTCAGCAGTGCTGCATGCACAGCCTCATCCCGCTGTAGCCGCAGGCTCTTGTCAGCCCTGGCAGCTGCCAGTTTGCCAAGCTCGTCATCTCGCATGGCTGCCTTGCGCGCCAGTTGTGCTGCTGCTTCAGCTGCGGCGCTGTCTGCTGCTGTCATTGCCTGGCGGCTGCCTTCGTCTGCAAAGCGCTTGAGGTGCATGGACTCCATGAGGGCGTTGGGGCTGCCGACCTTCTTGCGCATGACGTCCTCAAAGAACCTGCAAAGCGAGTCGCACACGGAAGCGGGTGCGCTGTGAGAGCTGCAGCTGCTATAGTTGGTCAACGCAGTCACATGCTGGAGGATGCTGCCATACAGCCAGACATTGCTGCACAAGCATTGCTTATTATGCTGCCAGGTGCCTTGGCACCACTGCAGCGCACGCACTTGAGGTTGCCTGACTGATATGTCGCCTGCTGTGTGGAGTAGTGCTGTGCCTCCAGCATGCCACGTGTAGGTGATGTGCGCACACCAAACTGCTGCATCGTCCCGCCCGTGTGGTCCAAGGCCTGCGGCGTGACAGCAGATAGATGACAGCATAGGTTGTAGGATATTCATATCTGTGTGCTGTTTCCTCACTGCAATTTCCTGCAGTACTGTCTGCGATGGCAGCAGCTATAATTGCGGCACACATCTTGGCAGTCTATTGGGCTGTCTGCAGGAACCCTGTGTGCAGTAGCACAGCAAGTAACACAAGCATACCTGCATGTCTTTGCTCATGCTGCCAAGTGCCTGCTTGATGGAGCACAGCACCTTGCCTGCCAAGCCTGGCTCTCTGTTGATGAGGGCTTGCGCAGTACGCGGGTCCAGCTGCACACCCAGCTTGGCCAGCACAGGCTGCAGCAGCGTACACAACTGGTTAAACAGCAGTAAGCCATACCAGCTGCCATGGCACTAGATACTCTGTGCATGGTGCTGGGTTGTCCGTTCAGGTGCACAACAGCATGGTGGGATAGCAAGCTGCTGCCTTATGTGTGAGGGTCCTGCAGCTGTAAGACGCACCTGCAGCCGGGTGTAATTCGCCAGATAAGCATCTGGCTTGCCCTTGTTCACAAACTTGCTGTGATCTGGCTGTAGGTTGAAGGCTGCAAGAAGCTTCCCAAACAGCCAGCCAGACGCAAAGTCCTGCATGAAGTGATGCACAGCATGCCCGCATCATGTGTGTGCCTCAGGCTGCCAAGGAGTGCACTGTGCACCAGATGATACTTAACTGGCTGAACTATTCTTCTTGCAGAGTACATCAGCAGTATATGCGTAGGTGTCTGGCAAGGCTGGGATGCCCAGCTTGTCACCTGCTCAAGGTTGCTCGCCTCCACACCAGCATCTGCCAACCAAGCCTGCAGGACCTCAGCCATGCTGGTGCCACTCCTGATTGCGTTTCTTCGCACTGTTTCAGTCATTTAGACAAGCTATCATGCAAATCTGCCTGCACGTGCATGCTATGTCATGGTGCAGGCTGTCTGGTGTAGCCTTGCTTGCAGTGACGTGAGGCGTTCAGCTGATGGGCCGCTGCCAACACACACGGGCAAAGCAACGGTAGAATGAAGATTTTGCGTCGTTTCAGGACCAGATGTTGTCTGGCTCAAAATGTGCTATGCTGACCTGTTATGCTGACCGCGCTGACAACTGGCCATGGCTGCCTCCTTGTTCCTTTCAAGTTCCCTCATTGAACAGTACCTATGCTTTACAAGGAGGCAAACGAAGAACCGGCGCACCAACGGTGGATTCCTGACCACGTTTTGACACAACGTGCTGGAGTGGAGAGAGGCGCCTGCTCTCGCATGGCTCGTCACTAAGGATCGATCGTGAGCTCAACGTACGTTGAACAGCTTGCTGCTCTCCTGAAGCTGCGCAGGACTTGCTTATTGCTGGTGTTGTTGTCTCGTCGTTCACTTCATCTGGTCGATCCGTGCACATACCAACCACGCCCGTTTCTCTTACTGCTTCTTTTGCATTGTGCTCCGCTGCAGGCGGCTTAAGAACAGCCAGCCGCACAACATTGCTGTGTCCACCGTGGCACCACAGCAGCAGCAACAGCAGGCAGCAGCAGCACAAGCAAAGCGCGCAGCATGCTTGCCCCTGGGTCTATTCACTGCCCATGGGGTCATCAACGGCTTCAGCATGCAGCAGCAGCAGCAATGCCGCGATGTGGCGGCAATCAGCAGTTCACACAGCAACGGCTGCGGCTGCAGCCGTTACGTGTGCTGATGGAGCCTTCCTCAGCTAGCAGCAGCAACAGCAGTAATGGCAAGCCTCCGCAGCAACGACCGCAGCGGCAGGATCGACTGGACCCGTTCGCTGACAAGCGACCCGCAGGACCCATCAGCAGGCAGCAGCAAAGCAAAATCTTAGACCCAGGCATTGCAGATGTGCCATACTGGGACTTGCTCAGCCATCCAGACATAGACGAGAGCATTTCTCGTGCCAAGTCAGCGAGTGATGCAGCAGTGCTACGCCGCAAGGGGCACTTGAAGGAGCAGGACAGGTTGATAGAGTTCATGCGAGACATGCACGATACGCACACCTGCGAGGAGGTGATGGTCAAAATGGAGCGCTGGGTGCAGGTGCGTCACTTTCTTCGTAGCTGAAATCATGCTGTCAGCAGCAGCAGCAGCAGCAGGGATACACGCCACCAGCATGTTTGCTTGCATGCCCAGGTTGGCAGCTTGAGCAGCAGCGAGGACCCCACCTGACGCAATGTGCCTTCTGTAGGAACTGGGCAAGGATGTGGGCACAAAGGTGTGCGTTCGTGTGCTGGCATTGGGAGCAGCAGAGCTGCGGTAAAGCGGCGTGCCAGGGCGCGCTGTTACACTCGCACGCTTTCGTGTCTGCAGCTGTGTATGTGCAGCATGTGAATTCAATCATGTGCATGTAGGCCACGGAGTTGCTGTGGAAGGGTGCACACACAACATATTCACGTAACCTGCAAACCCTGAATCAGCAAGTGCCACGCATCTAGTTCAATAAGTGTTGCAAAGCACACCAGTACACGGCTTAGTTAGCCATCCACTGCTGTCGCCTACTGCCATGGCCCCAATCTGGGTGCTGTCATGGCAGGCTCGAAGTACGCTTTCCGTCACCTTACAGACCTGTTCTGCTGTGTTGCCTACCTCCAAACTCTCCCAACTTGCAGGAACACCGCTCAGACCCGCGCCGCAGCAAGCTCAAGCGCATCGTGCCAACAGTAGGCTCCTTCTTCACACCACTGCGGCTGGCAGATGCCTTTCGGGAGTACGATCAGTTCTTCCACCTGTCGCGCCGCAAGTACATCCCTCCAAACTTTGCGGAGCTGCGGCACATCCTCAACATCGCGCAAATCCATGCGTCTGCTGAGGCGCTGCGGCTGATCACGTTTGATGCTGATGGCACGCTGTACGCAGATGGGCACCACATTGAGCAGGTGAGTCTGGCTTGAGCCTATGCCAAGTCGTAACATGCGTGATGCGTCTTGCAAATGATGTACTGAGATTGCTGTTTTGTTTGTGTGTGTTGCTTGCATGACTGCTGCGCAGCAATCTTGCTGTGCGTGAGGTTGCCGCACAAGCTTGGAGCGGCATCGCACGTCATGCCACCTTCGTGCTTTTCCTCGTATTCTGGCCCTGCCTGCTCGGCAGCTCTCCCTTTCACTCACCTTTGCTTGTCTCGCCTGTCCCACTTGCAGGACAATGAGATGATCGAGCTGTTTGTTACGCTCATGAAGAGTAACATCGACGTGGGCATCGTCACAGCAGCAGGCTACCCAGGGGAGGCGTCAAAGTTTGAGAACCGCATCCAAGGCCTGCTGGCAGCGTTCAGCCAGTACAGGCTGCCAGCAACCATCACAAACAGGTGCGTGAGCAGGCTTCTGTGATCCACGTGTGCGCCTACGTGCCACGTGCAATTATGTCTGGTTCGTTTGCAAACATGACATTGGGGATGTGCTTTCCAACACGCCTGTCAGATCGCTGCGTTGCGCCGTGCTCAGTCTGGCATGCTGCATTCCTTGCGCAAGCTGCTTCATTCTGGCTGCGTGCTGCTCCGCGCAGGTTCCACCTGATGGGTGGCGAGTGCAACTACCTGCTGCGTGCCAACCCGCACAGCAATCGTGTTGCACTGTGCTCAGCCTTAAGTAAGCTGCTTCCTTGCTGTGTGCTTCTCCTCGCAGGTTCCACCTGATGGGCGGCGAGTGCAACTACCTGCTGCATCTAACACGCTTGGCAACTGTGTTGCACTGTGCTCAACCTCACGTAAACTGCTTCCTTGCTGTGTGCTGCTCGCCGCAGGTTCCACCTGATGGGCGGCGAGTGCAACTACCTGCTGCGCGTCAACCCGCACAGCAAGCAGCTGGAGTTTGTGCCTGATGACGAGTGGATGACGCCGGAGATGCTGGCCTGGGACGAGGAGGACATCAAGGTGAAGTCATGGCCTTTCTTTCTGTTCATAGTGTCTAAAGAATTGCGCTCACTTCATGATGTTGGGACAGTGAACATGCAGGATGTTTGACAGAGGCGGGCTTTACATTCTGCAACTCAGTCCTAGTATGTGCATGAGCGTTTGAATTCAGTCACACTGAACATTGTCTTCTTGGAAAGGCTCGTGTTGGACGCTGACTCTGCAACTGCTTGTTGTCGCTCTTATTTGCATTCTGCTGTCACATTCGCTGCCTGCCACAGGAGCTGCTGGACGATGCGCAGGTGCACCTCACGGAGGGCGCTGCACGGCTGTGCATGCCGGTGCAGCTCATCCGCAAGACGCGCTCAGTGGGCGTAGTGCCCACACAGCCCACCATCTACGAGGTGCGATTGCACCTGCAATGCGGCGGTCAGGGCATCAAGTTAAAATGCATCGGATCTGCTGCTGTCATGGATGTGATGTTAGTGTTCTTGCGCTCCTGTGCTCCTGCAGGCTGTGCATGGTGTGGCGTATGCAGACTAGCTGGCTGGGTATTGGCCTCTGGCTGACAAGCATATGTGTCGTCACACATGCTCACTGTTGTCATCGGTCTCTGCTGGTCTCAGCTGCTGCGGTGATCAGCGCATGAAGTCCTCCTCATCGTGTCACACACCCTCCCTTTACTTGACTGAAAACACCACGCATAATTCATCCATTCATGTGGTGATCATGTTTTAACGTCTGCCTGTGCAGGTGCTGGAGGAGCTGGCGATCAGCGTGCAGCAGAACCTGATCAGCAAGCTGCCCTTCTGCGCATTCAACGGTGGCAACGACGTGTTTGTGGATGTGGGCAACAAGAGCATTGGCCTGGATGCGCTCATGCGCCACCTGGACTGCTACCCTTACGAGGTAGGCACTGCTGCAGCAAGTGAGGCGCCCATGCCATACGGTGGAACTTTGTATAGGCAGATGGTTTGGGCGGCGGAAGGGGGGGGGTGTCACCCAAGCGCTTGCAGACAGCAGAGGTTTGCACGGAAGATAGTTGTTGCGTTGCCTGCAGCTGTAGCAACGATTCAACTGTGCAAGTGTCTGTCTGCTGTCAGAAGAGGGATCACATACTTTAGCTCATGCCAACTCCCCAACTGTGCTGCATCATGCTTCTGCAGGTGCTGCACGTGGGTGACCGCTTCAGTGACACCGGCAACGACACAGCCACGCGCGACTGCTGCTCCATCGTGTGGGTGGCCAACCCAGAGGAGACAGGCTTCTTCGTGAAGATGCTGCTCAAGGTGAGCTCGCTGGCTTGACAAGAAGATAAAAACAATAAATCAGAACAAGGAGAAGAAACAAGCTTGCTGGCCTATCAATCTACATGCTGCGTTGCCGCTGCTCACCAGCTGCTGCAGTGCTTAGCTACTATGCGCGTCGAGCACAACGTGTTTCCCGCGCAAAGCATTGCGCCCAGATAGAGCGTATGAGAACGAGTTGCGGTTGCAAGCGTTGTTGGGCGACTGACTGAATGACAGCGCCTCAAGGTGGCAGGGGCAGCATAAAGTCTCTGTGCATAGCTGATGCTTTACGCTGACATTTTGTGCGGTTGCCTGCTGCTCTCTAGCAGCGTCTGCAGTTTTTTCTATACCTGTCTGCTGCTGCTGCTTGCTTCTGTTGCTATGCTTCGCAGGACATCCGCAGCAGGAAGCACATGCCGTACATTGAGTGAAGCAGCGGCCACAAGCCGTGCCTTTTCACGGCCTCCGCAGTACAGACTTGCATAATCAGGTGCAGCGCTGGTCCATGTGCTTCCTTCGAGTGTACACTACAGCAGTCAGGAAACAGCAGAGCTGCAGCTGCAGCTGCAGCTGCAACCGGCTGTGGGAAGTTTGGCTTTGTAAACTATGGACATACTGTCTCTTTCAACATGGTGCTCTGGTCAATATAAGATTTGTAGCACACATATGTTGCTGTGTATGCAGCGTTTTGGATTGAGCTTGTGCTGTCATGGGATTATGCAGGTGTTTGTTCGCTGCTGTTTACGTCGCACCACGACTGTGTCGACTTGCAGCTGTGTCTGGTGTGGTGGAACATGGCAAGTTGGTGTTTTGTGTTCTGGGGTATGACGTAGCAGGGTTGGCGATGTCGCTGCATGCTACTGTTTGGCTGTGCTGGCTGGTTGTGTGTCATCAGCCGGCATGAACGCACAGCAAAACGAGCAACCCAATGAAGAATGTGGCAGCATTTCTCGACAGGGCTGTGTGGGTGGCTCTGTCCACCACCTGCTTGTGCGTGTGAGTGTGTGAGCACATTACGTTCCTGCGCAGTCGCCTGCCCTCTTTTTTGGGCTGTTGGTGAAGTCTCAGCTTCTGGCTCAATCTGTGGTCTGCTCTTGCTCTGCTCTGGGGTTGTGCAGCCAAGGTTGAACATGCATGGGACTGCAACGCCTTGGTTCTTTCTGAGCAGACAGGCTCTGCCTCTAGGCTGAAGATGGCTCGTATGACACACTGGGTTCGTGGGTATTCAGTGAACAGCTGCTGTGCTGTTGTTATGTTTATGTATCCGTTCAGCTGCTTCTATGCTACTGCTGCTAGGTTCCTGACTGTGCTGCTGCTCTTTACAGCTGCTGCACAGCGGGAGCTGTCTGGCAACTATTGCGAAAGGTCTGGTCTTACTCGAAGCTTGTATTGCTCAAAACGTCGACGATCTGCAGCGATTGTAGCGTCCGAACAAGCCGTCTGCAAGCCCCAGTCAAACTTGAGAACATCAAGCTGACCTGTTAGTGCTGGTGCCACAGCATACTGTACACGTGCTTGTTCAACCAACGGATGATCAACAGCTAAAGCACCTTTCCTCTGAAGTAGTATTGATACTCGGTTGTCGAGCGTGTGCGTGATTTTGCTTTGGCTGCGGATACCATCGTGCACTCACCAGCAGCCGTAGCATCACAATGGCAGCAGCACAACCGCAAAACGCATTGGCTTCGTTCGATCCCAATGCACTCAAGGCAAAGTTTGATAAGTGGGTAGCTGAGCAGGGCCCAGTAGCAGAGGTCGCAGTCGCCACGCTGAGTTCAGCAGCGCAGGGTGTCTTCATTGGCTATATGCTGGGCAGCTTCAGCGCGCTGGACCCTACGCAGAATGCAAACTCAGCAAGCAACCCTCAGGTATCAGCGCAGCTGCAAGCCCTGCAAAAGGGCGGGCCCTGGGGTCAGGCCAGGAACCTGGGTGTGTTCACAGGAGTGAATGCTGGCCTGAACATGGCTATTAAGAAGGCCAGGGGTGGCAAGGAAGATGTCTGGGGATCGTGAGTACCATTTCTGAGGCCAAGCAGTGCTGGTTGCTGCCTGCAGTGTGCTGCATGCATGCAGAAAGTGGCTGCTGTCGCTGCTGCTGCTTCTTCTGCTGCTGCTGTATCGGCGGTACCCTGTAAGCAAGTATGCATGCGATCAGCTAGTGCATGGTCAGCGAGCATGGGTTCGTATGTTCAAAGATATGTGTGATAACACATTCATATTCGCAGATATGGGCCTGTCCAAAGTATCTGCTCTCCTGCTGCCAGGCCTCTTTGACGCTAAGTTGTTATCTCATCTGTTGCTGTGTGTCTTTACTATTGTGCAGCATGGGAGCAGCTTTTGGTGCTGGTATAGCCTTCTCGCTAGTCAGTGGCGTGCCCAACCCCCTGCAGAGCGCCTTCACCACTGGCGCAGCATTCGCAGGGTTCAACGGTCTGTTCTACCAGGTGGGAGCAGCATTCAAGGCAGTGATGTGGCAACACACAAAAACGAGCATGCACAGCAGTGCTGCGGCAACACGATTTTCATGCATGGCAGTGCTATGGCAACACAAACCAGCATGCACAGCAGTGCTGTGGCAACACGAATGAGTATCTGCAGTAAGCTGTGTTGAAGCAATGCTAGCATGGCTAGCAGACACGGTTGAGCAGCTGCAACAGCAAATCCTTCAAGACCAACGGCCATGGCTGTACACATGTGAACGATTATTTTGCCACTGTGTTGGTGCCTGCAAGGTGGCATCTCCTGTATTCACTGCCCCACACTGTGGCTATCACCTCTGTCTGCCTCCGCAACAGGTTCCTCTCTGTTTCCTCATCTCATGGTCTCGTGCTGCTGCCTGCTGCTGCGGTTGCAGATCAGCCAAATGTTCAAGCCTGAGAAGGATGACGTGGAGTATGCGCAGGGCAGGTACATGCTGCAGATGCTGGGCCTGCAGGTGAGGCGATGCTCCACTTTCCTTCTTCTCTGTGTAGCTTTGGGCATGGTCGTTACAGGGCAGGTACATGCTGCAGATGCTGGGCCTGCAGGTGAGGCGATGAGCCGCTTTTCTTCTCTCTGTGTTGCTTTGGGTAAGGTTGTTATAGGGCAGGTACATGCTGCAGATGCTGGGCCTGCAGGTGAGGCAGTACGACGATGCTCCGCTTTTCTTCTTCTCTGTGTAGCTTTGACCATGGTCGTTATAGGGCAGGTACATGCTGCAGATGCTGGGCCTGCAGGTGAGGATGCTCGGGCAATTTTCTTCTTCTTTGTGTAGCTGTGGGCATAAATGTCTCTGGCACCGATGGGTGTTGGTACGTGGCGGAATTGGTATGCGGCGCAATGCAGCGAACTTTTTGTTTGTGGTTGTGCGTGCGGGACTGGGCAGGATGGCAGCTGGAGGGCAAAAGCTGCCAGGAGACAGGCGGTCATTTCTGGCAGTATGATGTTTATGCATGCTACACACATGCGCTGCTGCGTGTTGCACTTGCTTGACGTGTGCATGCTGCTGCCTCTTTTGTCCTGCAGAAGTACGAGAACAACCTCAAGAAGGGCCTGCTGACGGACAACACCATCATGCTGTGGAACGAGAGGTGCGCAGCAGCAGCAGCAGCAGCAGCAGCAGCAGCAGCAGCGGTGCCAGGGTGCAGAGCTCGGCATGTACTGCTGTGGGTTGGTGGATTGCACACCTGCTCTCCCCCCACGTCCCTCTTGTCACTCTTTGCTGTGCTCTACCTGTTGCATGCCTGGTGTAGTGGTGTTGCAATGTGCTGATCGATGCCCGGACACCAGCAGGCTCCAGTCCAGATCAACTCACCTCTTAACCCGCGTCTGCCATGCTCCGCCTGCCCCAAACCCATGCTGCTGCAGTGTGTTTGAACGACGTGGGGATACCAGCGGGCCCCAGGCCAGTTTGTCTCAACTCTTACCGCGTCTGCCCTGCTCCGCCTGCTGCAAATCCGTGCTGCTGCAGTGCGCTGAACGACGTGCGGATACCAGCAGGCCCCAGGCTACTCATCCTGCACCACCTGGACAGGTACAGGAACCCTGCTTCTATCCTGAAGCCAGCACTGCCGCTGCCACACCCACCTGCAGCACCCAGTGCAGTGGGCCAGGCCTCAGCAGCAGTTGGCCACAAGTAAAGTGACTCTGCATGCTTTGCTGCGGCAGTGCTGCTGCGTTGCTGCTCAGTAGGGCAGCTGGGAGGCTAGCAGTTGCTGCTGTGCGGCGAGGCAAAGGACAGCTGGATGATGGGCCAGTGGGCCAGGCGTCAGCAGCAGTCGGCCACAAGTAAGGGCAGCCGGGAGGCTAGCAGCAGCTGCTGTGCAGCAAGGCAGCGCACGCAAATAGCTGCAACTGCGGCACACAACAGCAGTGGATCATCATACTGCTAGTAGTATCCAAGTGCTCAGCAATGGTGTAAGCTGTATATGCATGTCGTGGGTGCATCAGCTATGTTTGGCTGCAGCGGGCTGAGCTTTGCCCTGGCTGGTACACTGTACTGAGTATCAACAGTATGGCCAGTGCTGAGCTGTTGTTATATGGCCACTAGCAGGCAGGAGGCCGTTGTTTGGTGGATGACTGCCGCCTGCAGTTGCTTCTCAGATGTTGCAGCGTGTTGGGTGCAGGGAGGTTGGGGCGGGCTTAGCCAGGGTGGGGAGGGGGGTCTTTGGGTTGACACAGGCATGCGACTCTGCATGTGGGCTTGCTGCTGTTGCTTGCATGTCAGGTGCTGCTGCTTACTCACAGTCATTAGGGGAAGCACTGGGGGGGGGGGGCAGCTGCACAGCAGACAACCACGTGGTGTCGATTGCTAAAGCTGCCGTTGTGGTGGTGCTGTGTTTAGGGCAGGAAGGTGTTGCTGCAGTAGCAAGGGCTAGGTTTATCTGGTCATGAATTGCTCAGCGGCTGCGCCAGCTGGCGCAGCATGCCTGTTCTGTGTCCGCTGGTGAACTTTGATCGCACGGGCAAACCCTGTCTACTTCAGGTTTCTGTAGTCATGTTTGCCATGCATGCATGGAACGGCTCAGAGGCTCACATCGCATCCATAAGGCCATGCATGATGCTGATGGCTCCCTGCAGTTGGGCAGCCAGCCAGCACTAGCGGGTGGCCACCATGGCTGAGATTGGCACGCTGCATCAGTGCCAGCAGGGGTGCACCTTATTCATGTCTGCCCGAATTTTTATCGTGTATGAAGACAAAGATTTGGTAATGCTTTTTTCACCCCTCCCACTGCAGCAGCCAGTCCTGCTGCAGATGTCTTCCACATGTCCAAAGTATCTCCAGCCTAGGGGTCACGCGTCGTCTGCTGCTTCAGCCTTCACCTCATGCGTGCTGTGAGTTGTTTTACTCAGCACGAATCGCTGCCTTTGCATGCATCTTCGTTGGGTGTTACGAATGCCTTAGATGACAGATCGCTCGACATCTGGTACATGATGCCGACTTTGGTTAGCTGCTCGAAGATCTTACAAACAAACGTAGCCAATGTGCATGCCTGAGCCGCTGGCTGGTCGTCGAGCTGCTACCAACACCTACACACAGGGCCATCTCTAGCACAACAGACGTGAACGACATTCGTGCGCCAAACACTATTTATCAGTGAAAATATCGATACAATATCAACAGGCAATATGTCGCTGCAGCACAGTCAGATGCGCCAGTTACAACACAGAGCAGCAGGCAGCAGGAACACACTAGCCCAGCCATGCTTACATGCAGCAGCACCCAGGGCCAGGAGGTCTGCTACAACTAGATGTGCAGCACAAGGAGGCAGCGGGTGAGGCCTGGACAGCGCATGCGTGGTTGCACTGTGTCTGTGCATGTATCACTGTGTTTCGAAGTGACAGTACTGCCAGCAGCAGTGATGTTGTTCAGGACTAGCTGGACCCAGTACCCGCGTCACGCGGCTACCTTTGTTAATCTTTGGTGCATAGACCATTGAGTTGCCATTACCATTACTCAAGGGCCACTGCTCACTTTATGTACGTGATTACACACCCTATGAATGCCACACCAAGCCGTTGGTGGCAACTTGTGAGTGTTGGCAAGACAGCTGAGCCCAGTCCTACTCAGAACACCTCCCGGTACAGGATACCCGCCATGACGTTCATTACGTTGTTCAAGTCAAGTTCACTCGACATCTCCAGCAAGCCACTAGCAGCAACGCAGACGGTGCAGCATGCAATGCCGTGCCATCAAACCCTGCAGCTGTCCCCAAGGTTGACCCAAGCAGCAGCATGCAACACAAGCACATCTAACAGCCGCAGAACGCACATGCAGATTCTTAAGCAGCCTTCAGCACGCGCCAAGTCTTGCACTGCAGATGCTGCCCTGCCTCGCCTGTGCCAGATAGGCCAATCAATCCTTGACTGCTTGTCATGCTCTGCTTCCCCTGCTTGCAGGAACGATGCCTTTGCAGACATCAAGCGCATAGCAAAGAAGATCCAAGGAGCGCTGCCCATCGTAGGCCTCGTGTCGCGGCTCTCGTCACCTGGTGGCGGCTTTGACGAGATCTCCTACCCGGAGTTCTGCCGCAGCGCGTTTGACTCTGCAACGATGCCGGTCCGCAACGCAGTCGTTGAAATGGAGCAGCGCTATGGCAAGGTGTGCTTGGCTTGTCTGAATACCAGCAGCAGCAGCAGCAGAAGCAGCAGCAGCAGCATGTGCACAGCGGGGGCACCACTTCTTTGCAGGGTGTCAGCTGTACTGCAGGCATGCCGCTAAGCTGTTTGGTGAGAGATCATGTGTTGGGATTGCTGCAGTCAGCAGCTGAATTTTGCGTTCTGCAGCTGGGTCAGAGCACTGGATGTGCACGTAACATGTTACAGGACCTACCAACTGTAGAATCAGTCGTGTGTGCTGAATCATTTATGTGTGCCTCAAGCATTCATGTGTGTTCGCAGCTTGTCCATCACATGCAGCTGGGTCAGGGCCGCTGGCTGTACATGATGCTTTGGACGGCTAAGCACAGCGAAAGCGGTGGCTGCACATATGCACGCTGGGCTCAATACCGCTATTTGGCTCAACACCGCTCTTCTTTATGTGCGCTTGCTGCAAACTTTTGTGCAATACAGCTTGGTCAGAGCCGCTGGCTGTACATCATGCTTTGGATGGCGAAGTACGGGAACGGGCTGGTGCCCCCAAGAAACATCATTGTGGCGGCTAAGCGGCTACGTGTCACGTGAGTACCAGCAGCAGCAGCACTTCTGTTGAAGGTGTCTGGCGAAGGTCCTGTGCAGCTTTGCCTGTGCTTTGCATGTCTTACCTTCAGCTCAGCAAGGCAGCGTGTCTGTCATAATGACGATAATTGCCCCCTGGGGGATAAGCTTACTCCGGTGATTTCGATTATGGTGAATAACTGCTTTTTGCTTTCCAGCAGCACAAGTAAATGCAACTGTAAAGCAGCAATAATCGGTAAATCTGCTGCGGCACATCGATGCAGCGACAGTATTTTCTGTCGCAGCGAACAGTTCCCGCTCGGAGTGTCATTTCTGTGGCTGCTTCGCAGCTCGCAAACATAAATTTATAAACGTTCCTTAGATCATAGCAAATTGCTTGGCAATGCCTGCTGCGCAGGCAATCCACGCACTTGCGAGGAAATCGCAGAATTGACGGCCCTATCATACAGGCGGGTCGCAGGCAGGATTTGCGGTGTCTGCAACAGCAGCTCCGGTGCCGCTGACAACCTGATGTTGTGTACTTGGCGCCTGTGCGCGCCGCTGCGTGCAAGCATCACCACCAGCAGCTGCTTGTGGATGGCCCTGCGGGCAGATTTGGTGTTTCACCTTAAAGACGCACCTGCTTGTCAGCGCTCCTTGTAATTAGTATTGTCACAGTTTTACAGCAATGCCTCTGTGGTTTTCATCGTGTCGTGCCGGTGCACCAAGTGGTCTCGGCATTCGCTGTTGTGCAGCAAGAGGTCTGCTGAACTTGCTGTTTGATCGAAACTTTTGCTTTATATTATAGCTATATGATGAGAAGAGTTACCAGCTGTCACGTACTGTGACAGCCCTGTCATCATTTGGATTGCAACACGTTCAAGCGCACTATCTCTGCGATATCAGACCAAGCGACGCACGCGATATCGCTGTAAAGGTTCTTCCGCAAGTCCATATTCAAACTACCGTTCCAAGCACAGGTCATCCGCTACCCTTTGCCTGAGACTGGCCAAGTAAGGACTTTAGTGTCGGAAACGGTCGAACGCCTGCAGCAAATGCATGTTCCAGCAACTCTGCTTCCTTTCACACGTAGCAGCTTGCAATTTCAGTTATGGTGGCCGCACGGCTGCTGTGCACTAGGCACGTGCTGCTGCATGCATGTTGCCAAGCGCGCTGCTGTGTGTTGTGCTCTGCAGAAACAGCAGATGCCTTGTCTGATGATGTTGCTTTTTCCACTTGATGTCACAGGCGCATAGATGTTTTTTCGTGTTTTGCTATGCCAGCTTCAGCTGTCTGCAAGACTGCTCTTCTCACACTGGCCTGCATGTGCAACGAGAGGCTGCCGTTGATGCAATTTGGCTGACAGCCTGCTAAGCAATTGCATGACGCCTGTGTCCCATGTTGTGTCATAGTTGCTCTGCACATAGCAACAGAGATTGCAGCTTGCTAGGCTAACAGCATGCATGCATGCTGACAAGCGCCCTGACTCACGGTGTGTTGTGCTTAGCAGCACAACAAGATTGTTGTTACACCCGCCTGCATGTGCAGCAACGAGCTGCAGTTGATGCATTTTTGGGGATCACACCCTTTTTGCAGCCAATTACATGATGCCCGCGTCACGTGTTGTGTTACAGTTGCTCTGCACATAGCACCAGAGGTTGCATCCTGTGTTTTTGGTTGAGGCCGTGATAGCAGCATCTGGCGAGGTTGTGTACTGTCCACTTCGATGTTTGCGTCATACTCACACAAGGTATGCATAGTGTTGAGCTGTGTATTGAGCTGCTTGCTGCAGCAGGTTGCTGTTGAGGCACTACGGCTGATGATGAGGTGAATTGCATGAATGCGCAGTTGTTTTGTGCTGAGTTGTTTTGGACATAGCGGCAAGGAGTTGTCTTGTTCTGCCCTGCATTTGCACATTCAGCGGGTTGCGCATGTTTGCATCTAGCATCAATGAATTCAACTTGAGTTGTCACACTTGTCGTAGCCTATTCTGCAGTTTTGGCAGTGTCTGAACGAGGTTGGCATACTTTCTGTATGTGTTGGGTTGGCGATATCAGATTTTCAACTGCCAATTAGACTTATACACATTGATGATATGTTACCGCAGGTTCGCGATCTTGCATGCAGCAGTTGCATGCTGGTAGAAGCGTTACGTGGTTGCTGTTTTTTTGTGCAATTCATGCGCATTGTACATTACCTGTGCTGCTACCGCACGCCGTGCGGCCTGAGCTGAGCCTTGTTGGATGGTATTCTTGTGTGCTGTTGCACACTGTGCTTTATGCTGTCCACAGCCTTGTGGACGATCACGTTGCTCAGCTACACATGTTAAGTTGCAGTCATAACACAACATTATTTAGCACGCGACACAACATGCTATGGACTGATGGTGCTTTATAGTTTTATAGGACATAAGCTGCGCTCGTCACATGGCAGTACGAAAGCGAATCGATTCAGCAAATATACATGAGCTATTGGCAACAAACACGTACTGCATAAAAACAGCTAAACAACACGTAACTAAACCACCCTGAACCGCTAACAAACTTAAATCTACACCAGGACGAGTGCATTCTACCCGGGGGGCTCCTGCATCTATGAGCATATTGAATATCATGGTGTGCAACATGCTGGCGCGGATGCAAGCAGTTGATATATGCAGCCCTCGCAGCCTCGCCAGCAGCAGCAGATGTTGTCTTTCACACAGTGTATCAGCCGAGCACACTACCAGATTCGTACACTGATCCGTCTTCTTCACAGGCTTCACTTGCATCCTTACTGCGCTGCGCTGCTGCTGCTGCTGCTGCGCTTCCAACCCACAGCCAGGACGTTGAGATAGAGATGGACCGCTTTGAGCAGACGCGCGACGCCACGCTGGCCAAGACGCGCATGATGCGGCCCCAGGGCAATGTGTCGGATGCGCTGGACGTGGCTGTGGACGGCATCGCCACACTCTGCATGGGTGAGTGGCGTGTGTCGTAAGCTAGCCTGAAGTTGTTTGATGTGGCTGTGGATGGCAGCTCCACACTCGGCGTGAGTGAGTGCTGTTGTCAATTGTTTGTGGCTGGTTTCGCAGTGTGTGGCTGGCTTGACTTGGGCTTAGGCTGGTGCAAGAGATCCAACCAGCTTGAAGATGGCTGAAGCGCATGGGGCAGTGGATGGCATTGCCAGACCATGCATGGGTGGCCTGTTGTTAAATTGTTTGTGGCTGCTCATGTTGTTTGTGGAACAAGGCATGCCCTTAGCTTGCAGGGGTTTGGTGTGGCTGTGAACGGCATCGCCACACTCTGCATGGGTGAGTGGTGTATGGTTTGTGGCTACTTTATGTCTTGTGTGGGCTAGTGCATGCCTAAAGTTGTCTATGTGGCAATGCGGCAGTGCTGGCATTGCCACACTATGCATGGGTGAGCGGTGTGCAATACGGTTGCTTGATGGGTGTGATGAGGGCCAGGCTGTGTCAGCAGCAGATGCGTGTGTGCTGTCACCTCATCAGCAGTGCTGCTGCGCCATGCTAGTCATCCCACCAACTGTGCGTTTTGAGCTCCACTAAGTGCCTGCTTCGTTGCATGTGTTGTTGTCATATCTGTCTGCAGGCTTGGCGGAGGGCCAGGCAGTCAGAGCACCAGATGAGCCAATGCTGTCACACCATCTTACCACATGTGGATGTCAAGTGCCAAGCTGAGTTCCGCTTGGCTGCACTTGTTGTTCTGTCCTGTCTGTTTTGTGCTGTCTGCAGGTCTTGCGGAGGGCCATGCTGTATCAGCTGCAGATGAGCCGATGCTGTCGCTTATCAGCAGTGCTGCTGCGCTCTGCTAGGCATCCCACTTGTCTTGTTGTTTGTCCTGTCTGCAGCTCTTGCTGAGGGCTAGACTGTGTCAGCAGCAGATGAGCTGATGCTGTCGCTTATTAGCAGTGCTGCTGCGCTATGCTAGGCATCTCACTTGTCTTGCCGTTTTGTCCTGTCTGCAGCTCTTGCTGAGGGCCAGACTGTGTCAGCAGCAGATGAGCTGATGCTGTCGCTTATTGGCAGTGCTGCTGCGCTATGCTGAGCATCTCTCTTGTCTTGTCGTTTTGTCCTGTCTGCAGGTCTTGCTGAGGGTCAGGCTGTGTCAGCAGCAGATGAGCCGATGCTGTCACATCATCTACCCACCTGTGCATGTTGAGCCTTAAGCTGAGTTCCTGCCTGCTTGCACTCGTTGTTCTGTCCTGTGTGCAGGTCTTGCGGCCAGGCAGTAAGAGCAGCAGATGAGTTGATGCTGTCACACCATCTTACCACCTGTGCATGTTGAGTGTCAAGCTGAGTTTCTGCCTGGCTGCACTTCTTCTTTTGTCCTGTCTGCAGGTCTTGCAGAGGGCCAGGCCGTGTCAGCAGCAGATGAGCCTATGCTGTCAGCCATTCTGGGCTGGGTGTTCCCTGAAGCAACAAGCGAGCAGCTTGCAGCCAGCATACAAGGGCGCCCCGGCAGGGTCAGCGCTTACACCAATTAGTTCCCGCCGCACCGGCAAAGGCGTAGTGCTGACATCAACAGCCAGCACTTGGGTTGTAGCGGGTTGTGGCCGATTGCTGCTGTGTAAGTTCATCTGGTCGGCCTTGCAGCATGCTGCGTGCACCTGTGAGCCGGCAACAGCTGCTTTCGGTGCAGCTGATGTGTGGTGTTGCTACTGCATGAGCATGGTTGGGGGTATGGATTATCCAGGTGGAGTGCCGAATGGCGGCAACCTTATTCGCGTTGCTGGGCACAAACGGTCAAGCTCTCAGCGCCAGGCACCGCATGCGGGGCCCTGCTGCATGCTGTTTGCGAGTTAGCAACACACAAGATTAGCGAGACCAGCAGTAGCAGTTTTTGCGCTTGGCTGCTGGTCGTGTGTTGCTACGGGAGATGCTGTGTCGCCTGGAGTTGTTGGGCGTACAAGCAGACAGCTTGCAGCAGCAGCGGTGTCATCAGGTGTTCTTGATGGTGACGCCTAGGTGCTAATCAGCACCTTATAAGGGCCGGCCGCTCGCACAAACAGCTACCAGCTGCATCATGGCATGTTTGCCTTTTTGTTGGTTGATGGTATGGTTCTGTGGGGAGGAGGGGCTGCAGCCGCTGCTGAAGCAGTGGGTATGCTGAATGACTGTCACCCCAGCCACTGTTACAGCTTGGTTTGTCAACTGCCAGCTTGATTTATTCGGCTTGAAGTTTGGCAAGCTGTGAACAGGTCTGTGCTGCTGCTGGCATTATTGTGCAGCCTGCATTGTTGATGCTGTGTAGCATTGGCTATTGGTTTAGGGGTCTGTCACAGCGGCTGTGACACACATGTGCCTTCTATAGCTAGCCATGTGAGTGTTGCATCTGCTGCATGTATCTGCAATCACGTGAAACTGCAACACCTTTACAATGTGCTGCCCGGCTGCCAGTGTACAGCTGGATGGTGATTCAACCATGGCGGCCCACTTGGTGGTCTGAAACATCATGTTACACATGTCACGCAAAGTTTCCTAGTGGGTGCAAGCAGTAGCGTGTGCTGATTTGAAAGAAGGCAGCAACATGACGGCACCCGCACACCTGGAATTTGACCGGTTAGCAGCTAAGTAAAATTCGGCTATTTCTGGGTGTACAGTTGAGCCTGCACTGCAGCGCTGCACAGTTTCATGTAAATATTTACTTACATTAGCACTTTCCGCACCAAACGTCGCAGCAAAGCTAGTCCTGCTCATGCGGCAACCGTCCAAACCTGCACATGCAAACTTACCCTAGAAGCACCCTGCTGCGTCCAGCCAACCCTTATAAACTTTAAACGCTCTTTTAAGCTTGATTGGCCTGCTATAGGTTGCCGGCAGTGGTTCGAGCAGGGCTGCTTTCCAAGCGCAAAGCGTAGCACGGCCACCACTACGCCCACTAACAGCGCTCAAATGCACATAAAATGGCTCAATACGTATGTATACGGCACTCTCTGCCCTTGTCAAGGTGCATGCGACGACGGGCAGGTAAGGTTTTCAAAAAGCTGTCTAGCACGGCAGGGCCCTCGATGCACCTTGATTGTTTTCAAATTTACTAAAAATGGATTTAAGATGATTATTTGTTGTATTCAGCGGATCGTTCGTGCACAGGTGCGGCAGGTGTGATGCCATCTGTTCTGATGCCTCACTTCAGGGTCCTTATCGTCATTTTATACTATTCTGACTTCACTATCAAGTATTGCGTGGGTTGTTATAGTTGCCATCGGTCACCAGCAGCCGGCAATAGGACCCACCACCTTACTGGCCAAACTTTCGACATGCACAACTACGGAGAACGTGCGTCATTTGGGCTGATACTCAAAAGGAGTACCAACCAAATTGGTTACAATACCGAACCAAAATGTTAGGGGCTGGGGTGGCGTCAGCTGTCCACACGAGGGCTGTTGTGGCACAATCCCACTGAAAAACGGGTGGTCGTGAAACCGGTCAGGTCACACGTGTGCGGGTGACGTCATGATTTAGTGTCCCAACAGTCGGTGACGATGGATTGTCTGTTACAATATGCATGCCAGTTCAAATAACATTCGGCGAAAGACCTGATGATGGTGCCATCATGTGACGAAACTAATTGTGCAACGCTGCCAGTCCACTGCACACACTGCTGGCTGCAACTCCACCATGTGCGCTTGCACAGCGCGGGTGGACACCGCTATGGTGCACTATGGTCACCAGGCTGTCCAGTGGCATGTCCAGGCATGTCCAGTTGCACCCAAACGTGTCCAATCGGTGGGTCCTGTGTCCAGTGCCATGTCCAATGAGCACATGGCTGGACATGCACATGGTACAGCAGCACACCCCAGCAGCGCCTTGCTGCTGCAATCAAGCATTACGATGTGTATGCACACGTGTAAACGGTAGCCGGCTGCACAGGCTATACCTGGCTACAGCAGTGCGGGGTCACTGGTGCCGTGCAGTCGTCATGCTTCGATGATCTTTTGTTGGCGCACAAACTTGAGATTTATCATGATATATTTTCATTTTAAGGTTTCGAGGGCACCCGTAGGTGGCAGGCCTGCTTTGTGTCACTTGTTAATTTCCAAAATGTGACAGACAGAACTGATCGCAAAAATGCAGGTTCTAGCAATAATTTCTATGAAGCTCGAAACGATATTAAGAAATTTAGAATGCAGTGGGATCAGAGCGTGCTCGCCCATGGTGCACAAGCTGATCGAAGTTGCCCGAACAGAATGCCGTCGCGTGCTCTTGCAACGCGCCTTTAACGATACATTTGAACGATGAAAACAGCTGGTGCATTGCTTCAACGGCTGATCAGCTTGCTGCTGGCACCACAAGATCTGTGCAGCAGAACTGTGTGCAGCAGCAGAGCAGCTTTTAAGACGCCTGGCAGCACCATCCGCCTTACGGTTGCTGAAGGTTGCTGGGATCAAAGCAATCCAAAACTTGTGATGGCAAGCTGTCGGCAGCGCGGTCAACAGCAACAGCTGCAGGGTCATCAGGATCCAACAGCCAGCTGCTGCTGCTGCTGCGGTGCACCACGTGCCTTGGATACTGCTGCAGGTGACAGTGCTTGGCTAGAGTGACTGAGGTGCACCTTCAGAGTTCAGACTGTATGCCTGTTCAGTTCTGTCAGCCGCGTACATTGTGCGTTTGTCAGTCTGGGCGCCTGCAACTCCAAGCGTCTGACAAGCAGTAGCGATGCAGAACACCCAACCCCTTCTGCTGCATGCAGGTAGCAGCAGTTGCAAGACTACAGATCTTTCAGGATAGGTGAGCGCTGACCAGGCTTCAGCAAGAACAGCAAGCTGGGAGTGCAGCATGGGCTGCAGGCAGATGCTGCAGCTCTGCTGGAGTCACTGGACAGCGCTGCATGCGCCTCTGCTCAGCAGCTGCCGTCACAGAGTTCTGGCATGTGGCGCAAGTAACAAGAGTACTCAATGATCTCTTGCTTGATGGCACGCTGTATGAGCTTTCCAGCTCGTGTAACTTGTGCCTGGAATGGTGGCACACTGTATGCACTGCTCAGCTGACATGCTTCATGCACCAACAGGTACATCTGTGTGTGTCCTGTACCGAGCTGCCTGCAGGTGCAGATCCACCAGCTTGCATGCTGCAGCTGACAAGCTGTTTGGCACCCATACCATGATCATCATCCGGTCAAAGAATGTGGCTTCACAGCAATTGATGAGCAAGGAGGTGCGAGACAGTGGATACCTTGTATTTGACACAGCGCCAGCGCTTGTCTTACAGCATTTGTAGGCAGCTGTTGCTAGTAGGTGCATGCTAAGTGCTTCACGGTGGCAGTGCTGACTGTTCAGTGCATCAGCTCCACTGTTCAAGTGGGTTGGCAGTTGGTGGCTGCAGTGATCATGCTGCAGCTACTGCAGTTACATGCTGCCAGCAACAACGGCAGGAGCAGCATATCGTGCCTGTGTTATCCTGCACTCTTACATCGAACTTTTGCTGCACCTGGCACTTTACGCTGTCTCTGCCGCAACCTCAGGCACAGGGAAAGTCTGGAGGCGGCCCCGCTGGGCCCATGGCAGCTGCAGGACAGCAGGAGGTGGGTGGCTGCAAGCATTGATGCGGGGTTGACATGATGTCAAAGGTGCAACTTGCCCCAAGTACAGACTGTCGGCAGCAGTAGTTGCTTAGCTGCTGCAACCTACCCCAGGGAACACTGCGCCGCACCGACAGATCCCTTGAGTGTCATATACAGCCATTCCGCAGCATGTCCGCAAACAATCTGTTGATGCTGCTGCTGATACTTGTTCTGTTGTTCTGTCACGGTTTACTGTCCCTCTCTGCAGGCCCCCCATGCAGACTATACAGCTGTTGCTGGCACTAGTGATGATGGTGATGGTATGGATGTGGACGCAGAGCCAGCAGCAGCAGCAGCGGCGGCGGGGTTACCCGCAGGGGCATGTTATAGGAGCAGGAGGGTAGGGGCAGGGGAAACCCAGAGGTATGCAGGGTATGCGAGCAAGTCAGTTGGTGCACTTGGCAGATTTTGGCGGTGATCGAAGCAGCAGTAGTGTCATGTTGTGAACAGGTGGTGCAGCTGCTGAACTTCATGAAGTTCACTGGTTAGTGCACTGCAGCAGCTGCAGTAACTGGTCACCAGGGGCGTGGTCTCCGGCTTGCATTGCATGGCCTGTATGTCATTGTATTATGGTTTTGCAGCATGCATTTGTTGCTTTTGTCGTGCTGTAACAGGCGTCCAGTTGGGTGTCCAGTTTCATGTCCGGGTCACTTCGCGATGTCCAGTTCGGTACTGGACATGCCCATGTCCAGTGCCAACTGGACATGCCACATGTCATGTCCAGTTGCACAACATGTGGCTGGACAAGCTGACTGGGCAAGCTGGTTACCATAGAGGTGGTGACAGGCCAAACACATACAAAGGAAACACACACGCCACAGAGCATTGATACACCAGGGCCCGCCTGAGACCAGCTCAAAGCTAAGCATTTCAAATGCCCGGGGCACACATGCTGCAAACCTTCTAGTCACCGCACCACTAGCGAGTCACTCGCTATAGTCATACCCTTGACCTTACTGCTGCTGCACATCATGTTGGCAACATGTCCACCTTTGGAAAGATCTTGACCAGCACAACGCCATCGTTTTGCCCATCACGCCCCTCGCAACTCAGCGTGTATGCCTGACCATTGTCACAGTGAAAATCCCTGGGAACATCTTCCTGCAGAAACCTCAACACAGCTGGCCTAACCTTTGCGATCTGATTGGCGCTGTGCTTGCCTTTCCCGGTGATGATCCTCAGAGTAATTCCGCCAGGGTGACCCATCGCTCTGAATGACAAGAGGTGCTGCTGAACAATAGACACAGCAGTGGCCTCGCTTTGTCCATGCAGATCAATGGACCAGTAGTTGCCAAAGCTGCTGTTGTGTGCCAAGTAGATGAGGGTTCTGTGGCGTAACATAGCCAGACGTGCTTCCTTGGTGTGTGTGTGTTGACGGTGCCTGGCCATGCTCCAGCTACTAACACGTTGATTTCTGTCCTGCTGTGCCGTGCGGTTGCTGGGCCAGCATCATGCTGCAGATCCCCTGCAGGCTGCAACTGACGGACCTCACATGCAGCTGCTGTTGTTGCTTCCATGCAGGTTGCGTCCACAACATGCATTGATGGATCCACACGGATGAAAGCCACAACTACATTGCCGATTCTTCCACCCCTGCTGCCAGCACCATTGAAATCAGGGCAAGCCACACCATCTTGCTCAGCAATGCAAGACAACAAGCAGCGTTCAAGCATGCCCGTCTGCTCGATAGTGTCATTGCAGGCAACGCCTGTCACAACACACATCAACACACCACCAGGATACTCCAAGCTTGAAATATTCTGCAGCTGGGTTGAAAACATGCCAACTGCGTCAGCTGCACTCAAGCCACACAAGTTCACATGCCATGTGTTGAAGGTGGGGTTGTATGCAGTAAAAGAAGCAGCAGCACGCAAAGCAGGCGCATGTTGCTGTTGCTGATGCTGTGACTCGCGGGTTGAGGATACCCCTTGGGACAGGCTATACGGTTGCTGATGATGGCCGAAACTGTGCTTGTAGCCCTGGTTGGAAGCCGTACACAGCTGGTATAATTCGTTGTGAGAGCAGTCTGCATCACAGAAAGTTGCTTGGCGCTGCAAGTCCTGCCGCCCTAGCACCATGGCCATTGCTGCTGCTGTTGCTGCTGCCGTTGCTGCTGCTGCTGGTGCTGGTGCTGCTGCTGCTGTCAGGTTGCCAGGGGTAGGCTCACCAGCACAATTGCTGTGACTGGAGCGTGGTGGTGCTTCCTGCGAATTGCAGTGCAGCAGAATGTCGCGGTAAGATACTCTGTGCAGCAGCCCTGTTTGTGACTGTGATTGACACGCAAAGGCTGCCATGGGGTGTCAGAGCAGGCTAACAGTTGTAGCAATGGCTGTAAGATGTTTAACAGAGGCAAACAGGACTCTGTTTACACTGCAAGCTGCTTGGCATACACAGCACGGTCTGGCACACACAGCACGAAGGTCCTGGTACAGGTGCTTATATATAGTTCCTTGTGAGAGGCTTGCTGAACGGACAGTGCGTGATCCGTGATAGCTTACCGCTGCCGTATAACGCCTTTCGCGATCAATTTGGGCCTCACGTCAGCGAGAAACTGAAAGGAGGGTTTGCTGTTCACGAGTGGTTGTGGATGTTGTTGGGCTGCTGCTGCAGGTTGAACGGTAGGCGCAGGATGGAAAACGTTGCGGATGTTGGTGGCGTTCCTCAGCGTTATATAGCCACGCACGAGAGCCAAAATGACATTCTGTCACTGACACCTACTAACCTAAACCTAAACCAATTGTCAAACCTCGCCAAGGCAGTGGCTGGGCGTCACAATAATTGAAATTCCGATCAAAGTACGCAAGCTTTACCATTATTACACTAACGAGCTGTACGTGGTGAGTTCGGAGTATGGGGCACTGCTGAGCAGCTTGCTCGTCTGGCCTGTTTTGAGCGCGCTTACAAGGCGAGTTGCATGTTTCGACTGCAAATCACACGGCGGAATGCATTTAACTAGGAGGGTTTCAGCTGATACGAATCATGCGCGCTGTTGCTGGCAAGCGCACCCTCCCTGCTGCAGCTGACTCAGCAAGCTGCGCAGTGGCAACACACAGCACATAGCGTGCTGACGTGGCAATGCCAGCTCAGCAGACATATGTTCTACATGTATGCATATGGCAACGGCAACGTTTTCCAACAACTTCATGTGGCGAACAACCAAACCGTCTTCAACTGGTTGCACTGTGCAAAAGACATGGCACCAGCACTTGGTAGGGACCGTCACAAGTACCACGATGCACTCAAACGACAATCAAGTTATCACGAGCCGTAGAAAGGGAACACGCGCCACCTAGTTCAACTACCAAGTTGGTGCTCTACCCGCATCCCACAAGCCACCATGCGCCTGCAGGCCTTCTTGTGGCTCCTCCAGCCAGCAGCCTGGCAGGCAGCGCTGCAGTAGCGGCACCCGCACCCCGAACACACGAACTTTGCTGCTGCTGCCTCTGATGCACCGTGCAGCTGCCTGCACCCTGGGTTGTTGCGAAGCACGGGCAGTGGCGCTACGGCAACAAGGGTCTGGCAGAGGTCCAGTACATCCTTGTACAGACGCCGCATAACTGCTGCATGCATAAATGTGTAGCCTGGTACCTGTCCAAGGCTTAGCTGATGATCAAACTCAAAGCTGCTGCTGCTTTCACCGGCAGGGCAGTTGCTGTGATCTGCCTTGCAGACTGTCACCTCTGTCAGCAGCAACTTGTGCCAAATGACAATGCTGCTTGACACCTGCTGCACTGTCAGCAGGTGATCCAGGCACCAGCTACTGTCAAACTTTGCCATGACTGTTGCCAGCTTGCGTGATTCCCGCAGCCGCAGCAGGTACTGCCAGCGTATGCCTTGGTTGCCATGGCCGCTGCCGCTGCCGCTGAAGCTGCTACATGGCACTTGATGATGCGTTGCTTCAGCAGCTGCTGCCATTTCTTACAGCACCATGCTGTCGTGAACCATTCCAGCAGGATGTCTTCAGCACTGTATCGCGCTGTGCCGCTGCCGCTGCTGATGTTGCCGGGCCTGCTGTCTGCGCCAGTGCTTTTGTTGTTGTTGTTGCTGCTGCTGCTGCTCCTGCTGCTGCTGGCCAGGGCAGTCAACCGTTGACAGTCTGTCCCTGTACATGATGTTGCTGCTGCTGCTGGCTTACTTGTGACATCCACCAGCTGTGGCTGCAAGCACAGCTTCAGCATACCATATACATCTCTGAACACTTCAAGCGATTCGAGCACAAACAGTACAGAGTCCCCAGCAGACTGGCTGGCAATGTCTGTAAAGACTGCGTCACTACTGACACTGAAGTCAGCTGCTGTCACTGCCTTGTCGAAGCCAAAAGCTGCTGCATCAGCTGCTGACATGCCTAGCACAGTTTGGTGCACAGCTAGCAAGCCCCGGCTCAGCAGCACTAGAAGGAACGTAGCGCTAGATGCTGCTTGCTGAATGCAGCTGCTGTCTCTTCTAGCCTTATCGCTGCTGCTGCTGGTGGTGTCAGCTGCAGCTGACGGCAGAAGTGCCTGCTGCAGTGCCAGCAGAAGTGATTTGCTCAGCTGACGTAAGATGCCGCCCTGTCCATGCCCTGCTGGGTGCAGGTGCTTGTTCAAACCCTGCCCGCTAGTTGCTTTTACTCCCTGCACTACAGCATATGTAGGCAGCGCTCCTTGCTGCTGCTGCTGCTGTGTCTGTAGCGGTTGCACAACAGCCTGGACCTGCTGCTGCTGGTAGCTCCCAGCTGCAGCGGGCACAGAACCCACGATGACAGTGTCAAGACATGACGTCACTGCCTTGATTGTGCTGCATAGCACTGATCCCAATGCAGCAACATTAGCCGGCTGCTGCAACAGCATCGCCAGTTGTGCAGTGCCTGTCCCGCTGCTTCCATCTGCAAGCAGCTGCAGCAGGTGGGAAACCTTGTACATGATCTGCTGCAGCTGCTGTCCGTGATCTGATCTAGCACCTAGATCCAGCAGCTGATAGAACGCTAGCGGGTGCTTGCTGGCCAGGTGGCTGCCAACTGAGTCTGCTAGTGGCTGCTGCAGCTGCTGCATGCTGTCCCCTGACTCAAAACCTGCAGGACAGTTGATTGAGTATACAAAACATAGGTCGTCAACAGCTCGAGTTCACCATCTTGCTCTCTACCTATGATACTGCCACACAACACATGCGCCTGCGTGTGTTTTTCTCTACAGATGCACAGCTGACAATCGCCTGTGCCGGCTACACTCATGGTTATCCACTGGAATCGGATTGCATTGCAGTGCTACATGACAACAAACAGCAGATTAGATCATCATATGATTTGCAGCGTACCTGCCATATGCACGTGGCATAGCGTCGGTGGCAGCACAAACATCGCAGGCACCGCCAACAGCTGCAATAGCTGCAGCCCTCTATGCAACCTGCCGCAATGCGCAGCGAGCGTCATGCCTTGCATCAGCACCTGACCACACCCTTGCTGCTGCAGCAGCAGCAGCTGCAGCTGCCGCAGGCGTCTATACCGCAGCACTTCCAGGTTTGTCTCCAACAGGCATGCACACATGCACAGCAGCCGAGTTTCTTGAGCCAGCGACTGATCTGCTAGCTCAGCAATGCTGCGATCAGCTTGACTCAGCTCAGCTGAATCAGCTGCCAGGAGTGCCTGCTGTTTTGGTGACAGCTGAAAGTACATCTGCTGCCAGCTAGCTGCCGCTTGTAGCAGCAGCTGCGATGAGAGCTGCAGTGCAGCTGATGACACAGCCGGCCAGCTGTTGCTGCCAGTGCCCCTGCTGCTGCTGCTGTCGAACGCAATGCTGTCACAAGCAGTACCGTCCCTGGTGGGATTGCTATGCAGGAGGCCAGCCAAATGAAGCTCCAACAACTTCAGCAGATTGAACGCTTGGCCGTTCCAAAGCTCGTTATATGACTCAATTGCCAGCTGATCTGCTGGCATCAGCTCTGCTAGGCGTTGCTGCGGATCTGGCAGCAGCAGCAGCTCACCACGCATGCGTCTGTCCAGCTGCCGTGTCAGCCGCAGAGATCTCGAACCCTGCTGCTGAACCGGCAGCTGCTGACGCCTTGAGTGCTGCTGGTGCAGCTGCACACTGTAAGATGCCAGTAGCTGCATTGCTACCCCTGGCACAACTGGCTGCATAAGAAACGATCCAAATGGCGAGCCCAGCATGGTTGCCCAATCATGCCCAGCTGCCGCCGCTACCGCACACTTGGACACGTTGTTTGCAATTGACAGAAGTGATCGGCATAGCCGCGTCGTACCACTAGCTGTCCCTGTGGCGCTGGGCAGGCTGCTGCCTTTAACGCTGCTGCTGCCCTCATTGCTGTTCCAACTGGCCACTTCACTGCTGCTGCTGCTGGCCCTGCTTCTGCTGCTGGCGCTGCTGCTGCCCTCATTGCTGTTCCAGCTGACCACTTCATTGCTGCTGCTGCTGCTGCTGGCCTTGCTTCTGCTGCTTGCGCTGCCACTGGCGCTGCTGTTGCCTTCATTGCTGGTCCAGCTGGCCACTTCACTGCTGCTGCTGCTGCTGCCGGCGCTGCTGCTGGATTCAGCTGCAGAACAAACTGCTGCTGTCACAGTTGCAGCTGTGGTGCTGCTGGCAGTTGCCCCTTTCTGGGGCCGCATGATTCCAGCTGCCACAGCTACCTTTAGCAACCGCTGCAGTGTCTGCTCAGCATACTGCCAGTACCGTGCTGCATTGGGGGCAGTGCCGTCAGTGTTATCAAGGATTGGTCGGCTGGTCCAAAACGCCGTTACAATCTGCAGTGCGCTGACTGTGCGGCAGATCGGCAAACTGAGCAGGGGCACATGGCTTGATGCAAACCTGTCAGCTGCATGCGTCAAGAAGGTCAGCAGACTCTGTGGTGAACCTGCAAGCCAAAGAGTAGAAACAACGCCTTGGTCAGCACCACTAGTGGGTAATCGCTGACTGGTGCATCAAGCAGCTGAGTAATGCAGCGCGCTTTTACGACTCAGAATGCGCAGCATGCTACAATGGTATATGCACTATTGCATACGTCTTCAACAAGCTGCCTCGGGCTCTGCTAATAAAAGCCCTTCAATTTGCTCTGTAATGATTTCCTTTGCACATGCTTTGTTGCGTCTTCTTGCGCATACTATGAGTCACCATAACATGTAAGATGGTGGATTGCGTTTGTGTGGCTCACATAATAGCACAACTGCAACTTGCTGCGCATTCTGGCCATGCACCCACCTGCTAGTATCAGCTCTGCGGTGATCTGTGTACCCACACAGCTGGCCACAAAGCTAGGATGCCCAATGAATCCTTGCAACCCTGCAAACAGCGGACCAAGCAGCGATGAAACATGTCAGGATTGCAATGATAGCTCATCACTTGGAAGGCGGTCATGTAACACAACGCTGGCAGCAAGCTGGCGTGCATTGCTGTAAGTCAAAAGTGCAGCTGTCACCATGTGATGGTGTCTGTGTGCTGACCTTTTCACAAGTGGCATCTGCTGATAAATGTCTGATTGTCAACCGATGCCTGACCAACAAGCACAGTTCTGGATGCGAGCTGCGCCAAGTTGGATACCACCGCTGCCAGCGTGTGTAGTGTAGCTGCGGCGGCTGCGCTGCATGCAGTGCAGTGCTCGGTGCAGCACTACTCTCATGGTCTGCCTCTCTTGACACTGCATAAGGATACAGTCCGTCCGCTTACACAACAAGGAGAGCTGCCGCTAGGCACAGCGGCAGACAATCCGGAGTGGGCCGGCCCATAAACTCGTATGCAGCTGCGCTAGGCGCACAAACGGTCGAGGTCACGGACGCAGCTGTCTGAAGACAGAAAATGGCCTCCCAGCAAGGCAACTGCCGGCAGCATTTGCGCTCGAGCCCAGCGCAATATGAAGCAAACAGTCTCCATGCCGGCAACCACAAGCACTTTGAAGGCACAGCTGCTGGCTTCTGCATTGGCAAGCACCCTGCAGCTGTCCTTAACCTACCCTGTGCTGTGAGAAGACAGGCCGCAAGGCTAGACGGATCCGCCTTGAGAACGACCCATGAAAGCCAATCAATGCCTGTGGTGGCGAGACTTGCGACCCTATATGGCTGCCTTGGTTGCCTCTTGCGGATCTCATTAGCACACCACGCGGAAGTGGTTAGATGACACCGGCTCAGTCACATTCCAACACGCTTTGCGAATCTGCTTTGGCTTGCGTTCGCTGGCTGTTCTTCAGCTGCGAATTGAAGGTCACCCGAAGTTTGAAGCACTGCAAGCTTGAAACACTTGGAGGGCGCGAGGCTTTGCAGCTCAGGTTGTCTGCCCGCAATACCGTTCATGCGTCTGCATTTTACAAGACTTTCTTCAATCCTTTTCTTCAATTGGCGTGGGCTTTAACTCTGGGGCACCAATAAAAACCACCAATCACCCAGCAACTGTGGGGGATGGTCTGATCAGTGCTCATGAGAAGCTGCGTGCTGGCCCACAACAACGCCAGCACGAGCTCGAGCCTTGAGGCCAAAAATATATCTCTTGATATACAACAGGCGTTGTACATGCATGCATCGACAATGCCATTTATTGCAGCCCACTGTATGACCTGGCCACTGGCAAAGGATTTCTTTGCACACGTCAACAAGCTGGCAGCCTAATCAAGGTGACAACTGCTCTAGCAGCTGCTGCATCAGATCCCTCTTTCGCCTCTCAGCTACAGCAGCAGCACTGTCGCCTACTGCCTGGAACCCTTGCTGGCTTAAACCGCCAGACACCCAACTCGACAGCCACACACCAAGCGGCATGCTGCAGACCCTGTAGCCTTTTGCTGCAAGCATGCTGTTCCTGAGTATGCTTGGACCTAGGGGCCTGCCGGTGTTGCTCGCCCTGCTGTCTGTAAACTCAAGGACAACAGCAACACCTGCATTCAAACCACCACTACCACCACTGCTGCTGCTGCCTTCGCCAGCTGATACAAGCAAGGCCAATTCGCCGTGTGCCATACGGACACACCGCAGCCGCTCAGAAGCTACGCCAGCTGCAGCAAGCTGCAACGCCAGCGCCTTGAAACCTGCACGCTGCCGCTGCTGCTGCAGCCACAGCGGCAGCAGCGGTGCCAGCAGCCCAAACACCTCATGCTGCTGCTGGCCGTCACCTGCTGTGCCAGCTGCCACACGCTGCTGCAGCAGCAACAGCTGCAGCTGCGGACTGCTCTGCAAGATCTGCGCCAGGCCCCTGCCACTCATCAGCTGCTTGCTGCTGCTGCTGCTGCCAGGCCTGCTGCCACTGGGTGCAGCAGATGATGCCTGGCTAGACCTGTTGGGCCTTGCAGCTGTTGTTGTCAAGCTGGGAGTATCAGGACCAGCAGCAGCACTGTGTCCTGATGCCAGGCTTGTCCTGCTCGGCATGTCAGCCACTGTTACGGAGCTGCAGCTGTTAGAAACAGCCGCAGCAGCCGCAGCAGTCACCCGTGTAGCCAGCCTAAAGCTGTCAGGCCTGTCAGGACCAAGTCCTGGAGCCTCACGCTGCACCAGCAGCAGCTCCGACAGCTGTGTCAACCGCTGCAGCAACTCCCCCTGTCTGCGCAGCACGCTGCCGCTACCTGCCAGCTTGCTGCACAGTGCTACCGACACCTGCCGGTAACGCGGGGACTGCAGGAGCTCGCAGCATTGCATTGCAAGCTGCTGCAGCTCCGGCTGCTCATCTCGCGGCTTGACGGTTAGCACGCTGGTCACCAGCTGCACCATCATGCGCTTGACACTGCCCTGGTTATGGCGAGCCGCATAAAACACGGTCAGCAAGGACCATAGCAGCAGCACTTGCGAGCTGTGAGTTAGCAGTGCAAAGTGCGCTGAGCCTTGTGAGCCTTCTGCCACAGAGTTGCGGCTAAACCATTGCCGCTGCTGCAGTGTTGCTGTTACTGCTGCCGCAAGGCCTTGAGCAGGCAGCCCAAGATGCACGTAGGCATGCAGCAGCAGCACAAGGTCTCTGCTGCTGATACGGGACAAACCAGACTGCTGAAGCTGCCTGCTCATGAGGTGCAGCAGCGCTGGCGGCGGCTGGTAACGCAGCCGTGCAAACACTTGCGCAGCCAACACTACAACTCCTGCGGTGCTCTGCCTGCCTGCTGGTGCTGCATTGCTTGTTGCCAGCTGCTGCTGCTGAGCTAAGCGTTGCTGCAGCTGAGGCAGTGTCTGTTGCAGCAAGTCCTGCAGTTGCGTTGCCATAGACCCGTTACTACTGCTACTGCTGCTGCTGCCGCTTGACAGCATCAGCAGCATGTTCAGCGTCTGCTGGACACGCTGGAAGCCCTGCTGCTGCTGCTGCTGGTCAAGCTGTAGCTGCCACACTTCAAGCACTGCCAGCAGCAGCTCACTGGCATGCAGCTGAGGCAAGCGCGCACATGACGCTGCAATAGACAGCAGAGTACTGCTGCTGACCTCACCATAGCTATGCACACTGCTGCTGCTGTTGGGGTAGCTACTGCTGTGTAGCCTACCGCCCTTTCTGGGCCTAGCAGCTGCACCAGACTGCCTGCTGCTGTTGCTGGTGGCGTGTAGCAGGAAGTACTGCAGCTGCTGCTGTAGCCGCTCAGCTGCTTGAGTAACCAGACGCGACTGCAGCCTCACCACTGACTGCTGCTGCTGCTGTTGGTGTGCAAGCGCCTGCAGCAGCTGTGCTAGCTCGCGCACAGACATCTGTGCCACTCGCTGCTCAGCAGCACTCAGCAGCTGCAGCAGCACATCAGCATCAACTGTCACCCGGGCAGCAGTGACGCACCATAGAACAGCAGCAGCAGCATCGGCAGGCAGGCTCGCTAGCTGCTGCCGCTGCTGCAGCTCTGCTACTGTGGCAAGCAGAAGCCCTCCTGCTGTTGTCGCTGTACCCCCTCGGGCACAGCTGCTGCTGGTGTCACCTGCTGTGTCACTAGCTGTGTCGCGTGCTGCAGCCACTGCACTGCAGCCAGCAGAAGCTGCTGCAAGCTTTTGCAAGGACCAAGCAGCAAGCACCAGCTGCTGCGCAGGCAGCTGCTGCAACAGCGGCTGTAGCCGCACTGCTGCGGTCGCGCAAGCGCTTTGCAGATGCTGCTGCTGCTGCTGCTCAGATAGTACTGACTGCAGCCGAGTGAGTGTCACCAGCAGCTGCAGCAGCGTGGCGCTACTGCATGTGCTGACCCGATGCTGCACTTCACGCAGCAGTGCAGCCAGCAGCTGCTGCCGGTGCTGCTGCTGCTGCTGCTGATCTAGGATGTAGCCGCTGCCTGCTACTGCCCACAGCAGCAGCACAAGTGAATTGCCTGCTGAATCTGACAACACCTGCTGCAGCGAGTCTGCTCCGCCTAATGCTGCTGCTGCTGTTTTTTCAGCTTCTGACCCCAGCTGGCGCGCAATGATATCCAGCAGCTGATGTGCAGCTGCTAAGCACTTGCTGTGCTGCTGCTGCTGCTCGTCTTCTGCTAGTCTCACCAAGCTCCAAGCTGCAGCTATCAGCTCATAGGGTTGAAGCTGCGCTGATGCCTGGCCCAACCGATGCAGCAGAGCGTGCAACACTGGCGGCTCAACCGGGGTTTTGAGCTGCACAAACCCTACCAGCAACTCAAACACATCGCGAGGATTCAGCTGGTGGCTGTGGTTCAATGCATACTGGCTGACTGCTGCAGTGAGGGCGGGGTATGGCTGCTGCTGCTGCTGCTGTTGCTGCAGGTGTTGCTGTGATTGCTGCAAGTGCTGCTGCTGCCTTGCACATGCTGACCAGAGGTTTGCAACCTCCTGAGGCTTGTAGTAATGCAGCTGTGCTGCCGCTGCAGCAGCAAACACATCAAACAGCTGCTGCACTGACTGCTGCAAGCTGGGCTGCAGTGCCGCCTGCTGACTAACCCCTGGCACTTCCGCTGATGCTTCTGCTGTGGCCAATGCCTGCTGCTGCTGCTGCTGCTGGCCTGCTGCGGTTGTTGTCTCCAACAGCTTGGCCAGTGATAGGCAGGTGTTTGCAATGCCCTGAGGAGTGAACCGCACCACCAGCTGCGTTGCAAGGCTGCACACCTCTTGAACAACAGCTGCCGGCAACGCCGGCAGCACTGCCTGCTGCTCCTGCTGCTGCTGCTGCTGACTGGCATTTAACACCTCACCATGCTGCTGCTGCTGCTGCCCGATGCGCAGTTTGAACGCTGCGCAACTCCACAGCAGCATGCTGAGCTCCTGAGGTGTCCACGTGGCCAGGAAGCCTGGCTGACGCAGCTCATGCATCACTGCCTGCAGCAGCACTGGCAGATGCTGCTGCTGCTGCTGCAGGGTGCTGCCGTCTTGCTGCTGTTGCTGCACCACACTGGTAGTGTGCTTCTGCTGTTGGTGCAATGACACTGTAACCAGCTGCTGCTGCTGCTGCTGCATCAGCTGAGCATGCACCCACAGCAGTGAGCTCAGAGGCTTAGCAGTCAGCATATGCACCCAGCCGGTCTGCAAGCTGTGTGCAGTAGCCACATCCAGCAGCTGCAGCACTGCCGGATTGTGTAGCTGCTGCAGCTTAGCAAACGCCCACAGGCAGTGACACACCTCATCAGGCTCAGCTGAGTCAAGCTGCTGCTGCAGCCTGACCGCCAGCAGCTGCAGCAGCTGCTGTGAAGCCACTTGCTGCGATGCGGCACCACCTGTAGCGCTGATGCTCTGCTGCATACCTGGCATCGCTTGCTGCTGCTGGATGTTGCTAACAAGATGAGGTGTGAGTTGCGCAGCTTGCTGCTGCTCATGAACCTCCAGGTCGCCACCATTGCTGCTGCTGCTGCTACAGCTGCTGCTGCTCATCCAAGCCAATGACGTGAGTATCATGGCAAGCTTGGTTGGGTTCAAGCTGAGCACCTGCTGCTCTGCCAGCAGCAGCAGCTGCGCGTAGCTGGCGTGCTGCAGCGCTGCTGCCCTGCTGCTGCTGGAGTCGAAACGCAGCTGCCGCGCCAGCTGAGAGAATGCAAGCGCTGTGTTGACCTGCACAGTTCAAAATGTGACATGCATGATCAGATCACAGCAGGTGGATGTGCGGTGTTGAGAAAAGATAGAGGGAAGCGGGCTGCGCTTTCACAAACCAGCCCAAACAACTGCACAGCTATGCAGACAGGGCAATGGCTTACACATCGACAACATACAGAGCCAGGGACCTTCACTGTGCCGCCCAACAACATCATCCCAAACAGCAACAGTAGTGCAAAAACCGTGGTGCGCTGATACGGCAGCATCTCTCCCACCTCATTGAAGCGCTGGCTGTGATCGCCGATTACCGCCAGCACATCTGCTGTGCTGTCAGCGCGCTTCAGCCTCAAGCTGATGGCCTTGCACACATCCTGCTGAGGGCGCGGCCAGGCCCTGCTGACCTTGCTGCGCTGCTGCTGCTGCTGTGGATCCTGCTGTTGTTGCTGATGCTGTTGTTGACGCACGCTATTGTAGGATGATGGTGGGTCCTGCAGCAGATGCAAGCCAAGGGAGCCAGTTTGCACAGGCCGCAAGGCATGTTCGGGCTGAAGTAGCGGCAGGCAGATTGCTCACTGCGCCATGCTATGTTTCAGGCACGCAAATCCATCAGTCTGACTGGTCGTGTGGCTGTTTCCAGGGATGAGCTGGATGCAACACAGCCAAGGCCCTACCCCAGAGTGGCCTGAGTGCTCTGAGTGGTGGGTGCAGGACGGCTGGGGCTGCAGTGCTGCTGTCATCCTACGAGCCGGCCTGCCGGTGAACTAGAAGTTTGGTTACCTGTGTGCGTGTTGCCAATCTGACCCCAGCACTGTGCAGCTGCTGCAGTGAGCACTGCGTGGTGGGCTGCCTTCTGCTGTGCTGCTGCATATGCCTGGCGCCGGCCGAGCTCGTTGCCTGACTGACATGTTGATTTGCTATGCTACCATGTAGTATGTTGTTCATTGAATTACTGGAGCTTGCTCATGCACTGTGACTTGCGACTTGCGGCCGTGTGCTGTCGGTCACCATCAGCACCGTGAGATGTCAGAGATACAAGTCTGTCCAAGCATCAGTATCACATAACTTCGGGCGAATGCATAGTTCCTGTGTCGTCGCCTCACCCGCAGTGTGTTGTGTGGTGTTTAGTCATGGCTAGGGCCAGTGCATACACCACCATGCCAGGAAGAGGCCATGCAGAAGTACATTGATACGTTCTTTTTGAAATACTGATTGAACTGTGCTAGACTGCACGTGTAGTTGAACTTTCTGTAAGGATACTTGACGATCGCTCGATCACCACCCCACAGCGCAAAGCTTGTGATCAATGCAGGCTCATAGGTAATTCAAATCACATTACTAGCATACAACAACGCCTGCTGCAGCCCGCCCTTCGGGTCACTGACTTTGTGGTGTGTGGTGTGCGTACTGCTGCTGTGCACGAACAGCTTTGCTGCAGGAAAGGCAGCAGCCGTGGTTGCTCCAAGAGCCGTTAGCCGTGCTCGTTGCGTGCGTCCCTACAGCCTGTTCGGCGGTCTGTTTGGCGCTAAGACAGCAGACATGGGTTCTACAGCATCAAAGGGCGGCAGGGAGGGCTGGGCTCCCAGCGCAGGTGGGCACATCTGTGCTTGCAGTATGGCTGCTGTTGCTGTCCTGTTGTCTCGAAGTATTAGAGTATTGTTCATGTGCTGCCATGCGTTGAAAGTGCAAAGCAGTTGGCTACAGTCAGTAGAAGCAGTGGGTGCTCAAGGCGAGCGTAGTAGCAGTTTGCGAGCACTGAGGGGAGCTTTGCAGCGCGACCGCAGGGTGAGCTCCAAAAGTGCTCAGCTAGTTGCACAGCACATGACAATAGTAGCCTGTAACCATGCAAGCAACCCGACAGAGACTAGATTGCATTTCTTCTGCACAGTCCAAGTCCAAGCAGCACCTGCACTCACACCCAACGCACATGTTGATCCATGCATGGTTTAAGAATGGTGCGCGTGTTTGCGAGCACTGTGTGTGTCTTTGCAGCATGACTACACGGTGTGTGGTCACCCTATGCAGTGCAGCAGGCTGCGCCTCAGCTGCCCCAGCTCCGCACATTCCCAGCGTGTTACAGTCTGCCAGTGCCATGTCTCCATGTGCCGCAACATGCCCTTGCAGCAGGCTCAGGCACCTGCAATCCTTGCATGCAGCCGTTGCGCTGATGCTGTTTGTACTGCTGCACATTTGGTGTTGCTACAAATCCTGCATTCGCAGCAGGCGCTGAGCCCCGCAAGGTCTCCAAGTCTGGCTTTGACGTGACGCCGCTCACAGCAGAGCAGCGGCAGCAGGAGGCAGCAAAGCTCAACGATTTCCAGCGGTGAGCAACACGCAGCATCCGCAGCGCAAAAAGCCTGCATAACACAATGCATAACACAGCGGTGAGCAACCTCTACTGTCCATGCTGCACCTGTGCTGCTGCAACTGCTGCTGCTGCCGCAGGTATGTGATGTTTCAGCAGGACACTGAGCCATCCCACCCCCCCTTATAATGCAGACAGCCATGCTGATGCTTGAGACATAGTGTGGCGTGTCTGGTATGCTCATTTGCACTTCACACTGCTGCTGCTGCTGCCGCGGCCGCAGGTATGTGACGCTTGAGCAGGGCACTGAGTCCCGCCCTTTCCTGCTTCCCCTCAGAATGCAAACTGCCATGCTGTTGTTCAGAGACATCGTGTGATGTGTCTGCTATGCCCACTTGCACTTCGAAACTGCTGCCGTTGCTGCTGCTGCCGCAGGTATGTGACGCTTGAGCAGGGCACTGAGCGCGCCTTCACAGGCACCACTGCTGACGGCCTGCCCTGGGACAACAAGCAGAAGGTGCGTGCAGCAGCAGCATTGGCAGCAGCAGCACCAGCCGTGGTAGCAGCATGTTTACTGGCGGGTTTCTTTCTGAAACGGAACAGAAGAGCTTCGGCAGACGCAGCGACGGCAGCGGCACCTTCTGTACAACAGTACACTTTGGCATTGCCAGCGGTGTGGTTGTATGGTCTGCTTGGACGCTGCTATGGCAGAGATGATGCATGCTGTCGCACAGCACCTGTGTACCATTGTTGTGTCATTGACGATGAGGTTCTTTGTCATATCTTGTCATTATCATGTTGTTGAAATTTTCCTCATGTGCCTGGTCTGCAGGGCACGTATGTGTCAGCTATTGGCGGCCTGCCTCTGTTCTCAAGTGACGCCAAGTTCAACAGCGGCACAGGTGAGGCTCGCCGCAGCACCAGCATCAGCACCAGCAGCAGTAGCAGGAGCACCAGTAGGAGCACCAGCAGCAGCAGCTGCTGCTGTTTGTGCCAGCCTATGCAGCACCACACAGGCTATCAGCCAGTCCTGCAAACGTGCAGCAGTCACTGCACGGGTCCAGTTTCTGCGCTGGCCCAGGGATTGCACGCAGCGGATCCTGTGAGCAGGATTAAGAGAAGAATGGGTCCTGCTGGTGCTGCACACTCGACAATTGTGACGCGTGTGCCTGCTTGTGGTTGTTGATTATAAGATGATCAGTTGATGGCGGTGTTGCTGTCCCTGCTGTGGTGCAGGCTGGCCGAGCTTTTATGCCCCTATTGACAAGGACCATGTTATCGAGGTGGGCTAGCATTTCCTTGTTTGGGCGCAGTTGGCACCTGACAGCAGCAGCAGCAGGATCTGGACGCAGTGTGCACAGCTTTTGAAATCCTTCTCCATGCAGCCACTGGTGCAGAGGGTGTCGACATGAGATAGGTGCTTTTGTTGAACACTAGCAGTTCTGCAGGAGATGAGCACCGCAGAGAGGTTGTGTGATGTTGCACATCATGGTCACTGCTGTAACTTGACGGCGTGCTGCTGCTGCTGCTGCTGCTGCTGCAGGTTGTTGACAGGAGCATTCCTTGGATGCCACGCGTGGAGGTCATTGATGCAAAGAGGTGGGAGCTGCAGACGCCAAAGCAGTGGCACTCTAATCAAGCAAGCAAGCAAGCAAGCACGCACGCACGCACGCACGCAAGCAAGCAAGCAAGCAAGCAAGCAAGCAAGCTGCAGATGCACTGTCGCTGCAGCTCTCTTATGACAGCATGTAGCACGTGCGGCATATCCTTGCGGATGCACTGTCGCCGCAGCTCTCTTATGACAGCATGTAGCACGTGCGGCATATCCTTGCGTGAACGTGATTCTGCTGCTGCTGGCATGCATCCTCCTGCAAGCAACTGCTAAGCGTACAGGCCGCGGCTGGCGCAGTGCTACAGAGACATTGCTGGTATCCGCTGGTATCTGCACTTACTTGATTGATACTCCTGACCTTTGCTGCTGCTGCTGCATGTGCTTGCAGTGGAGCGCACCTTGGGCATGTGTTTGATGATGGTGAGCTGATTACGGAAACAGAGCAGCTTGCAGCGCATGTTGTTTCACATTGCACGACTGCTGCCGTTCGATGCTACTTGTAATCGTGTTGCGCATGTCTGCCAGTGTGTTGTGTGTGCAGGACAGTGTGCCGTGCGCTCCTGCAAGTTTATGCCTCGTCTCTGTGGTGGTGATGCATCCATATGGTCTGCGCATTGCCTGCATCTGTGTCGGCAGCGCCGCACCTCTAGCTGCTTCCAGCAGTTTCACAGATCGCATCTGTAAATGCACACGCGCCAGCATCCCACTGCCAGGCTAGCTGCCGCATCAGCAAGCGGTGAAAATGCTCAGAATGCTTTCTAAGCAACGCTTGTGTGTGCCTTGTGTGTGCCTTGTGTGTGCGCTGCGTGCGCTGGCTGCAGGGCCGCGCCCCACTGGGAAGCGCTACTGCATTAACGCAGCCGCACTCAAGTTTGTACCTGAGGGCCAGCCACTGCCTAACAAGGTCCAGGAGTAAGCGCAGCGTGCAGCTGCACTTCTGCTCCATGCAGCCGCATGCAAGCTAGCGTGGGCTACAGCACTACTCTCATGCGGGTACCAAGAGCAAAGGGGAACACTTGTTCAGCAGCTGTCAGACAGACTTTTAGAGGGACGTGTAGCAGGTTGGGCTTCAAAGTTTGGCAAGCTCCACGTTGCAGGACCAGCCGCCTAGCAACATGCACCCAGCTGTCCTGCAATTGATGGACGAGCTACGCGTGGTGTGTCTTTTCAAACACCCGTTTGACTCACAGTAAGGGGCGTTTATGACGGTGAGGACACCTTATGCGCCTTCGCGCCCCTGCCATGATGTCCTGCTGTGTGTTGCTGCAGCACCAGCAACTGCCTGCAGGCTCGTATGAGCATAGCCTGTCAGTGATATAGCCGTCTTGCTTTTGATGTGGTTAGTTGCAACACTCACTTTCCATGCTAGGCCGCGATTGTCCTTGCAGCCCGCTTGTCGGACATAGCATGACGCCATTCAATGCTCGATCGATGGGTGATATCACCAGGGGTCCCTGAGTAACCTTGGATGCGAGGTGGTCTGCTGCAGTGTGTGTGGCTTTCGAGTTGATTGCAACAGTTGCAGCTTGTGTGCAAGTAGCGTTGTATGCTGCAGTTTCGCGAGCACAAGCCTGCACACCCGTGTGACAAGCAAGTAGGTTTCGTGCCCGCCCTGCCTCTGAGGTGCTCCCGTCAAGTCATCACGCTGTGTTTCAACAATATCAAGTACCCGCAAGGAGTGCTTCAACAATCTAGCGCCTGTTCGGCTGTAGTTAGAGTGGAACATTGGCAGATCGTCCGTGTGAAAGGCTATACATGCACGCCGGCGTCCTGCAAGCACAGAACTTCGAAATTGTGACGCATACTCAAGCACTTCAGTGCGCAGCCTGGTCGACAAGGTGCTCAAGAGCAAGAGGTGGACTCGTTGCTGTGCTGGGCCTTGATCTGGTCGCCACGAACGTCTTACATTGGCCTGCTCACCGTTTCAAGATGACTACACCCAGATAAAGGTGACTACAGCGTCAGCCTGATCTCAGCCTGCTGCTGGTGTATGTCGGACCAGCACTTCCTTGCTCGAACCGTGGCGTGAACTGCACGCCAACAGCGCAGCCTGTCGACTCATTGACATTGGAACACAGCAAAATGCGTAAGGTGTTGCATACAGTTATGCATGTGCTTGGAAGATGCTCTGCAGTGTCTGCTCAGATCTGTGCAGTCTGTACAGCAGCAGCGCTGCTGTCAAGCAGCTCCTTCTTGCCCAGGACAGCTCATTGCTGTAGCATGCATATAGGGTCATCTCCAATACGCTCAATGTTCAACAAGGCTTGATGTGTCTGGTTTCATGCTTGTGCAGCACCGCTAGACCCTAGTCCTGCCACCACCTGCCCATGATGACCTCTCTAGCAGCAGCAGCTGGGCCAGCAGGCAACCAGCGACCTGCAGCTAGAAGACAAGCCAGGTTGTTTGCGCCTGTTCTGCTGCGAAGCAACGAAGCAGCAACAGGCTTGGCCCTGTCAGCCCATCGTGACCACAACGATGTTCACAACGATGACGATGACGAGGGTGAGTCGCCAGCAGCGCAGTGCTGCTGTGAATGTTGCTTGCAGGAAAAGCAGCGTTGCAGCAGAACAGGGATGAGCAGGCTGGCCATCAGGAGCATTGCGGTTGATCCCGTGCATACCTGTGCATGCTCTGTCAGCGTTCAGGCCATCAGACTCAGCATGAACCAGGAAGCAGCTGCTTGCAGGACTTTCCCGCCAAAAATCAGGCGCTGATGCAGCAGCGGCACTCCTGCATCTTGCCAGCAATGCAGCACACCTAAGGTGATTGTGTGCAGCCGCTGCACATTGGATTCCTGCAAACAGATTTGCACGGTTTGATGTGTTCGAACACCCAGCAGCGTTCCTGCCGCAGTGTCTGTTGGCAAGCACGCCATCCATCCTGTTGCTGCTATCAGCTGCCACCAATCCCATGCCGCTCAGTCTGCTGCGTTGCCGCCCATGCATGTCACAGCGCGCATGGCAAGCACAGCTGGCATATCACCCTGCAGCAAGTGTCATCTCACCCATCTGCTGCGCCCTGCCTGTCCCCTCCCTGCTGCAGGCAAGCCCAAGGCCATGCACCTTACGGTGTGTTCTGAAGACCTTGTGGTCAAGATGTGGTCACTCGGTCACCTCAACGCGAACCACAGCAGCCCGCCAGACGACAAGCCCTACCCTGAGCAGGATGACCATGACCTGTTCCACCCGCTGCTGAGCCGCTTTGAGAACCTGAGGATCCGCAACGCTAGCGAGCAAGAGTTCAGCGAGGCGCTGACTGGTGCGCTGCGGGCGTACTGTGGCGCCAAGAAGATTGAGTACAACCCTGCAGGCTGGGATTGGGTGTTCATGTAAGTAGGGATGCAACCTGCTCAGCATTACTATAGCGAAACGTGCAGACAGTGGATGAATGAGGTGGTTTACTGTGAATCGTCTGTTATATCCTTGAATGCTTGCTGTAAGCACACAGCTTATGCGCAACTGTGACCGTCACACGTCTGCAGTGCAGACTTAGACCACGGCATCTGCATGATCACTGATGTGGCAGCAAGCACACGCATGCAGTCAGCCGCGTACGCACACAGACACGTGCTGGCTTTTGATGTTGTTGTGTTGGGCTGTTCCTGCAGCCACCGCAGGTTTCCGCTGTTCTTCTACGATGGCACCTACAGGTTCTATGACCTGGCCACAGCAGCAACCGCGTCTGGGCAGGCGGCGCTGCACCACTAGGACAGGCAACTGGAGGTTGATCTGCAGGAGGTTTGCATCACCCTGGGCAGCGACAGCGGCATGGGGCACTGGCCAAGCGACCGGGTGCTCAGTGATGATCCCTACGACAGCATGTACTTCGGGGCCACATGCACCTCGCCTGACATCAAGTGCCCGCTGCTGCGCCTGAACCACATGCACACGCCAGCAGGCAACTGCAGGTGAGGCAAGCGCTGTTGCGTGACCAGTTTCTCGTGATTGCAGCTCTGTTGCAAGATTGTTGGTGTTGCGCACCTTGACAGCCGTCCAGCAGCAATGTACATAGCAGAACAGCTTCTTCGTCGCAGCAATTGCTGTCCATGTTTTGCTCGCTGGCTGTACTGCCTGCACTGATGCTGTACTGCATGTGTACTGCATGCACTGCCTGCACTACTGTTGTACTGCATGTACTGCCTGCACCTTGCAGGCAAAATATGCAGTACGTGCAGTACAACAGTAGTGCAGGCTGCTGTTGTACTGCATGTTGCAGTAATACTGTGATTTCACTGCTTCACAGACTGTTGATGCGCTGAGCCAGCCTGGCTGAGCCACAATTCTGACTCCGCTGATAGCATGGCAGCAGCACACATACAATGGCAGAATTGTGCTCACTGCTTTTCAAAGGCCCTCACTTGCGTGCACCTCTGCTGCTGCATCTTGTGCTGTTCTTGCCGCAGCCTGCTGCCAGTGCACGTGGTCACGTACGAGTGCCCAGCCATCGCAGTGGTTGGCCTTGCGCATGCCGACCCCTTGGGGCTGGCCCTGCACCCTGCACCCTGGCAACATGCAGTTCTGCGACCCACAGTCGCCAGTGCCCATCAGCCAGGGGGGTGCCACCACTGGCAGGGTGGAGATTCAGGGACCAGCAGGTGAGATGGTGCTGACTCTGCTGACCATCTGTGTTTGTAACAACCTGTCAACTGCATTGTGTACGCCATACAGCGGCTGCCAAAGCACATGGCTCAACAGCTGGCATGTGAGCCTCAAATGATGTGCAGGGCCGCTTTGCTGTATACCTGTCCTCATAGTGATGTGTGGAAAGGTGCCACAGCTTGCATGTGAAACGCTATGTGGGCACAGCAGCAGCAGGCCATGTGGCACAGCACAAAGATGTACTGGCCATATACGCAGGCGTCCCAGCTGCTCGCCAACAGCTGCAGTGCCACTACATTAGTAGCAGTGCTTCACTGCAGTAGTCTGCTCAATGGCCAGGCAGATGGTGCGCATGATGGCCCGCCAATGACCCTCGTTCCATGCTGCTCTGCTGTACCTCAGCTTACACCTCTCAGGCAGCATCCGGGCGCTGGCGCTGTTCTCTTGGAAGTCACTTCATATGTTCGGAGATGACCCCGTTGAGCACCTGCGCACAACACACCCAGACGAAGCAGCGCGCATTTGCTGCAGCGAGGGCGCACGCGTGCCTCCAGTGCGGGGGCCGGTTGCGCTGCACAGCAACATGGGCGCGCAGGCAGCGGAGATCGTCGAAGAGTTTGTAGAGATGAGCTGCCACTCCTGCAATGCAACTCAGGCAGCCGCTGCCAATCCCAAACACACAGCCTGTGACAGCCAACGGTGCAGGTTAAGAAGTCCAGCATGGCGTCGCCAGTATGGTCTACAGGGTTACACAGCTGCAGTACAATGCATGGCTGTGGCACACTAGCCAGCTGCAGTACAATGCCTGGTTGCAGCACGCTACAACATGTCTGCACTGTTAGTGCCGACCGGTGCAGCCCAGCAGGTGTAATTCTCGTGTGGCTGTGGTTAGCATGGCCGATATATGCAATGCATGGCGTACGTGTGATTGCAGCATCCCTGCCTATCCTCCGTGCTGAGCATGCTGCTCATGCTCTTGCTGACATCAGCCCTGTAGTTTGCATTGCTGTTGTTGCTGCAGGAGGAGATGGGCTGGGAGACGCATTCCACCCCCTCCACCACAACGCAGCTGCAGGACATGCTGCATGCCGCGCAGAATGACGCCGCATTCGAGAACCTGTGGAAGCAGCAGGGGCAGCTGCTGAGCGACGCAGACCAGCTGCGGCAGCGTTTGCTAGCAGCACTCAACCGCCGCTCACAGCAGCTGTCACGCCCGCTGTCAGAGCAGCAGCAGCAGCTGCTGCATGATCAGCAGAAGCAGCTGGTGGAGCTGTGGCAGCAGCTGCGGGACGCTGTGACAGCAGTCCCGCGCCGCTACCCCCTGCAGGGCAATGCAGCAGCCAAGTGGGCCAGCAAGCTAGGCAAGCTGCAGCAGTTCCTCGACGGCGTGCCGCAGCAGAACATAGATGCACCCATTCCTGCCCTGCACTACGTTTGGGGCAGCAGGAAGCACTGCAGGCAGCAGGGGCTGGCGCTAGAGATAGGGGGTGGCACACTCGGCGCAATGACGCAGATAACGGCCCACGTGGATGTGCTGTGGGGTTTCTTTGAGCAGCTGCAGCATGCTGGTGATGTCATGTGGCGAGAGATTGGGGAGGAGCATGAAGGCAAAAGGTGGATCCGTACCATGCTGGTGGTGCTGCTGCGGGGTACGCCTGCAGCAGATCAGCTGAAGCAGCAGCTGCTGCAGCTGCAGCCGGAGGGGCAGTGGCTGCTGCTGCAGAAGAAGTTTGAGCAGGTGCCCGACAGCAGCAAGGTCGGGGGCCCAGACCAGCAAATGTTTGAGGCAGACTTCGAGACCCCTCTGATATGCGTCAAGACAGAATTCCATGTGCTGCCAGCAGGGAAAGGGCAGAAGGAGCACGGCTATGACTGCATGCGGGAGCTCACAGCAGCACCAGATAAGGCGTTTCAGCTGACAATGTGCCGCCTGAACGCGCTGCAGCTGCTGGCGTACAAGCTGCAAGGGTGGCCAGCAGCAGATCAGCCTCAGCCGCTGCAGCAGCTGCTGCACTTGATGCCAAAGCCAGCAGCGCCAGAGCAGCAGCTAGCAGCAACAGAGACGCAGAAGCAGCGTGCTGCTGTCATTGCTGCATTTGGTGAGATGCTGCCGCGCCGCCGTGGCGCGGCGAATGCAGCGAAGGCGGATGGCAAGCCTGCAGTAGATGGGCATGATGAAGAGGTTGCTGCTTGAGCCCATGGTGCAGAGGTTCTGGTGGTTCTGGTGGTTCTGGTGGTTCTGGTGGTTCTGGTGGTTCTGGTGGTTCTGGCTCTACCTTATGTTATATGCAGGGTGTATCTATGGGCAGTGGTTCTGTGCATTCGTAACCTACTGCGAGCGCTGCGTCGCGCACTGTCAAAATTTTAGCATGTATCTATGGGCAGTGATGTGCCGGGGTGTGATCAACTAGGCACTGATGCGGCACAGCAGTTGTGCGGGCGTGTTCATGCCCTAACTATGTTTGCTTGCATGGCAGCAATCATGCGTGTTATGTTATATGCAAGTGCCTGTGAGCTGCACTGGCGCGCCTGTAGCAGCAGCCACTTCTGCTGTAGTGACTCACCAGTAGGCTAAAGCTGGCAGCTGTGCATACACAACATGAGCTCAGCCTTGCAGGGCTTGGTGTACACTGGGTGGGGGCTTCGCAGTAAGTGTGTATTGCACAATGTGGTTTGACTGTGCAGTATGGCATTATGTATGTGTGGTGGCCGCTGCTGCTGTGTAGTGGCATGCTGCTGCTGTGTAGGCAGCAGCTACCCTAGTGCTGCGGCAGCAGCAGCTGCTGTAGGGAACACGGCTAAAAATGTGCACGTGTGCTGGTGCTGGTGCTCTGCAGAGTGCTGTGCTGGCTGCATCCGTGCTGTGCGAATGGCGTGAGTGCCGATGCAGCACACTCAGAGATTTCCATGCCATGGGGCTGTGGCAGCTCAGCGCTGCTGAGCATGTTTGGTAGCATCTTGAGAGCTCCTAATTCCATCTTGTTCAGATGGTGACTGTGACCTGTGCGGCGAGATGTGGCCTAGTGTGAGCGGCGTAGTGGTAGTGAAAAGTTTGGAGATGCGATTGCGCGGTAGGGGCGCCTGCCACAGTGTGTTGTCAGGCAGGCATTTCACTGAATGGCAGAATGCCATTGTATGCAGCAGTCAGGAGGACCGTCCCGTGCAGTGCAGTGTCAGTTTGCATATGCCTCAGTATGCATGTGCCTCAGCTGCCAGCACAGCAGATGCCATGTACTGGCAGCAGTCATCCGCTGACTGCAAGCTGGCAGCTGCAGCTGGCATCGTGATACAGTGATAGCTGCCGTGCAGGCAGCAGCATTGCTGCTGTTGCGGTTCAGTAAGACTCTTACTGCTGAGTCAGCAGCAATCATTGCTGACAAAATGTCTTCCCAGCACATCCCATATTCTGCTGTTTCTCAGTGGCTACAGCAGTTGTACACAAGAAGCCGGATGCAGTGTGTGATCTAGGTGGCAGACGTCACAGAGCTGCAACCACTACACCATCAAGCACAAACACAGCAATGCGCATGCTTTATCTTTGATGGGGTTGCAGCAGCAGCCAGCAGCTGTTGGTGGACACGTGCATAAGCAGTGCCGCTGTGCTATGCGGCTGAGCCGCATAGTGCGTGAAGGCTTCACGCACTGGCAGCAGCCGTGCAGAAGAGCAGCAAGCAAGGATGTAGAGCGGTTCCTGCAATGTGCATCTGGTCAGGGGCTGCAACGCCTCGCAGCATACTGCCGGCACCAGTAGGTGTTGAATTTGTGTTGGTGCATGGTGTATGCATCACCTTGATGATCCTCAGTCGGGATGGTGTTGCTATTTTCACAGCACCTGCAGCACACCATACGCTTGGTTGCATGCACTCTACTACATATATTGTATATAATGTTGAATATTATACACTTCAGGAACTTGGCAAGGGGCACAGCATCTTGGAGCTGCAGCATGCCCTCTTTCAAAGACAAGTGAACTGTCTTGGCATATGCATGCTGCCAGCAGAGGTTGTGCAGATGTAGCAGCACTCTGGCAGAAAGGCATGCAGAGTCACCCTGCAATAGTACCAGAACAATCCACAATATGCAGCACGTCATAACAACTCAGTTCACCACTGGTCATGGATTACATATATCAGCGTGAGTTTGGTATGTGCTTTGGTGCAGTCTACATTTGCTGTGTCTGCATACATGTATGTGATGCCATCTGTGATGCCCTGTGTTCTTATACCCGATAGCATCGTTCATGCGCGCTTTTCGAAACAAGTTGCCAGCAGCACAAGCTTCAAGCAGATATTGGCAGCACTTGGCGTGTTGTAGCAGCTGGCAGCACATTGAAGGACATGTGTATGTGGCATCATGCTGCTGTGGATAGCGACTTGTTGCGTGGCTGGCACTCAGGCACACCAGAGTTGACAATCAACTGCCATCAACCTGTACATGTGCCGTGCTGCTTTCTCTCATGATGAGAGCCTCGTGGAACTGAGGCATATACTGTCCACAAAATGACAGTTAGATACATGTGCAGCCTTGCATGCCGGGTTGTCTCTGCATGCTTTTCTGCTAGTGTGCTGCTGCTTTTTCACACACGCCAGGCATTTGGCAGTGGAATGCAGCAAATTGCGGGTCACGGGTAGCGAGTAGTGGGCAGTGAGTCGTATGGAATTTATGATACCATACTACTCACCATCCCTGCTGGGGGTCAATGATGCTGCTGTGTGCTGCTGTGGGGGCAGTGATGTCATGACGTCAATGACAGTGACGCTGGTGCCCTTCAAACATGAGGCAGTGATGTTGAGGTGACCAATCTTTTGCTTATGCCCCGAGCCCGTTTCAATCATCTGTCTTTTAGCACACCCAGGAAACCTGGCACAAACAACCGAGAGGCATACAGTGTGCTGCTGTGCATCTCGGCCGTCTTACTGGGTTCTCGTTGCCACATACTCACCAAGGGCCTGCAAAGCGTTTAGATGGTGTTCAACAAACTAAACTTGAACTTCAACAAAGAGAAGGTGCGTTGCCTCGTCTTCGCGGAGTTGCCTAGCCCTAGTTGCCGGACTTGGTGTCGTAGCCTGCTGCGGACGCAGCTGGCCAAACAAATGCATGGACAGTTACATAAATCACACAAAGTGTTGGCCAGCATGCTTGCTGCTGCGCTCCTTGCAGGGGGTCTTGTTGCAGCAGCACACCAGCAGCAGCAGCAACTGCAGCTGCTGCTGACTGTCCAGCTCACGTCCGTGCACGACACTTCTAATTGATATCATTAAACGACAGAGAAACGAACGGTGTTTTGCCTGCGACTGTAGAAAAAGAAGGCCCGTGTCAAGAGGAAGGCTCTGAAACTGGCGGAGGTGTGGCACCAGCTTCTGTTGCAGCCACAGCAGCTGCAGCGTAGCTCATGTGGAAGCAGGTCCTGATACCATAAAGAGCAACTAGCCTTAGCGGGCACGCAGCAATCGCAGCAGTAGTGGATGGGCTTTGTCAGCACAACTTGTGCAGTGGCTATGCACGTATGCAAGCAGCACCTTCGAGGCTTGAGCAGCACACCATAATGCCTCATATGCCCTGACAAAGCGGCTCTGTATGGTCTGCCGCTGCTGCTGCTGCTGCTGCTGCTGCAGAAGCACAAGGTTGCCAAGAAGAACGTGTCAGGCAAGCGCACCAAGAAGGCGCTGCGCAAGCAGGCACACAAGGAGCGCGTAGCAGACAAAGCAGCAGAAACCTTTCGGGACGAGCAGATGGCAGAGGTGTCAAAAAGCAGCTTGAAGCGCAAGAACCCCAAAAGGAAGGGCGCGGCCAAGAAAGCAGCAGCAGCGCCAGCAGCAGCAGCAGCAGCAGGTGATGAGATGCAGGATTGATTTGGTTGGGATTGCACGTCTGCCGTCAGTTGGGGTGTCTTTCTGCTATATGTAGTTGCTGCACGAGGGTGTGAGCATTACAGAAGGGCCAGCAACACGCCATGCTTCGGGTACTGCTAGCAGCATTAGTTGGCTGTTTCAGCAGCAGCCTGTTGCTGCGCAGCTGCTGTGTGCAGTCTGTTTTGGGTCTTGCTGAGTGCTGTGTGCCCGTGCCAATGCCAGCTTTGAGCAGCAGCTGCATTGAATGTGTGGGGGGGGGGGCTGGGGTTGAATAATGTGCCAGAGCTCCAGGCTAAGCATATGCAGCACACGAGCAAGTACGAACAGCTGTGCGCATGCAGTCTGGTACGCAGGCGCTACGCACAACGTGCATACTGTGTGGTCTTTGTGCCGCATGCGAGTCTCAGCCTGCACCAGAAGCAGGCTGCACAGCGCGAGTAGTTTTGCAAGTGGCTGTTCCCAAGTTCGCAAGGCAGCACCCCAAAGCTTTCCACACATGTATGCCGTTTGTTTTGCTGAGCATTATACAGGCTTACAGGCGCCAACCATTGGCTGCTTTTGGTTGGCGCTGAATGCATAGCGGCCATCTGCCCAAGTAGGGCCTTGAAGACGATGCCATCAGTGACAATACAGCACACGCCTAACTAGGGCTTGGCCTGAAGTGCATCACTGAGCCACACTGTGTGCAGCGTGCTTGCTGCTGTGGTTTACTGCTGCTGTGACAGGCTGGCTGGCGCCACCGTGGTAGTGTACTAGCGTCACATTTATGTGTTTTGCAGCAGCACAGAAGCTTATGACACAGGCGCGTGCTACGTAAGGCACATGTGCACTACGCTGTGAGCAGCCCGTGCTGGATTGTGATGGCGTGCGGTTGGGGGTGCAGCTCTAGTGATACTGTTGGCTTCGCCCAAGCCAGCTGCCAGCCACAGCAACACAGTGTATTGCATTGCAGTGAGGTGCTATCCTCAGGCAGTACAATGATATAGTACAGTGAGTAAGAGTGCTGCTGCTTTTCACAGTTATCGTGGTTTTACGGCACCGGTGCGCACTTTGGAAGCATCCATAACCTGGTTGTTACATTGCTGTGCTTGCAAGCAAGAATCGGAATCCCCATGAACGTATGGCTGATTACGGGGTGGGCCAGTGGCCCTACTTTGGTAATTCGGGTAATTCGGAATCAGGTTCATCATCATCATCATCATCATCATCATCATCATCATCATCATGTTACCCATTAAGCCATAGCATCAACGCCATCGGCCCCGCGCCCCTCAGGAGCGGAAGAAAGAGGGAGCACTGCTCCATTGTGTTTGCAATTATTACGCACATCCCAAGCTTGGACAAGATACTCAGCAATGCTCCTAGATATCACTTGGCACACCCCCCTACTACCCCAAATATCATCAGAAACAAAACGCAACAACTTAGTGGATGCATCAGTCAACGACAACACATTGCGCAATTTTCCAGCGCCGCCAGCAACATCACGCAAAACAGACCGAATTTCATCAAGCATAGTATCCCTCTGAGCAGAAGTAGCGGGACAATCAAACATCAGATGTGACAAAGACTCAGCACCCTGACCACAAGCAGGACATGCTGTGTTAGAATCAGCTCTGCTGCCGCCATAACGACTGGTACGCTCATACACGCAAAGACAGCCCATTCGAACACGCATCAGCAACTCAATACCACGCGTTGGCGCACCAGAACACAAAAAGGGCCTAGCCCTTTTAAAACGCATGGCATCAGCATGTGTAGGGTGCACATGCGTGATGTAACGGCTCAAAGTAGAGTGCTGCGGTGATTCACAAACAATTGTGTCTGCATGCAGCTTCCTGACCTGACGGTTGATGTGATTCTTGCACGCATTAGCTCGATCAGCCGCCGCCTCAACATCCACACCATACTTGCAAAGCAAACTCTGCACATACTTATGCCAAGGTGTCACCGCAACAGCACCACTAGGGCGCTTCCACTCAGCTGAGAAAACCTGACGTGGCAAACGCGAATTCTGCATACGCTGGACCCTAAAGTAATACTCCATCGCCCTCTGATGAAGCCACATGTGCAATGGCTTCACCCCCATTCAGCCAGAACAAGTGAAGTGCAAGGGCGCTCCTTGCCACAACGCATTGAGCACTTGATGATGTCAGTCTGCACTTTGTCAATCTGTTGCAGTTGCCTTGCAACCGCTCAAAGCTTGTTGTTGCTGCGGGCTCCTATTGTGATGCTTCGCAGGTGGCTGAACAAGCAGGGCCGGCTACTAGCAAAGCAGAAGCTCAGCAAGCAGAAGGTCGACTTTGCATCGAGCATGTCATTCCCACATCCCGGCCACATCGGTGTCGGTGTTTTTCAACACCCGTTTAGAAAGCCATACCCCAGCTCTACTCACCTGGCTCCTATGTTTTGGCCCCATAGCAGCAGAAATCCAGTACATGCCCAATTACAAATATAATTTCTCTCTTCATGAACACTAATTTGTATGACAAGGATACCAACACTATAGGCTGTGTAACTAACTAACTAACTAACATCGCCAGGCATTATCACAAGTAACAATATGCGTCAGCCCACACGCAGATGCCAACAGACGAGCAGCACGAGCCAGTCTGCTGTCACAACTAGCTGCGCAGCAAGCGCATTGTGATTGCCATAAACATACAGCTCAATGCCACCCGTGTGATGCCTAGCAGACTCCGAGTTATGTATGCTTATGATTCAAAGTCACAGCCACCAGGTCTTACAAGGAAGATCAACAGGTAAGCCCAGGTCGTTGGGCAACCAGATACTCACGGCAGTTCCACCACACTCCACAACGCTACTTCAAACCTTATCGTTGCAGGTGGAGCTGCTGTGCCGCAGCTTCCAGTGTCTTTTGGGCGACAGGAACAGCCAACATATGGAGCAATGGCGCAAAATGCAGGGTGCAGATTCAGGCCCAACAGTGCCGTGCCGATGATAGTATAATGATAAAACAAACAGAAAGGCCTGGCAAGCAATGCAAGGCTGGTGAAATACGCAAGCAACATATGCGCGTAACAGCCTCTGCAGCCCGCTGAACACAGATACTCCGATGAAGTATCATGAGTGACGCTCATGCATATATATGCACGTGAGCATCTTGCTGCTAGTAATGCTCAAACCTGCCTTTATAACCATGTTCCGTGCATGCTGGCTGCTGTATCGCTGCTGCTTGCAATGCTGGGTGCTGTTCGTGTTCGAGGTGGATGCTGGTGCTGACAGAATCTGTCAGCACAGCGCACCTGCGCACACAGAGCTTCAAAGATAAATGGATATGCAACAGCAGACACCCAAGATGCCCTGTGCAAGCACACAGCTGCTACATGCAGCAAAGCACTGCATGCCAGCAGCTGACAACAGTAGGCACGTGCTCATTCAACCCCGTGGACCACGCATGTGCGCCAGCTAGCAGCCACATAGATCACGCATAAAAGCCAGCTGGCAACTGCAGCTTGCCAGAGTGCCGAGAGTTGCCAGCTGCCCAATCCAATGCAAGACCAAATCCAAAGACCTACGACAAACTGAGCAGCACCTACTTCTTTTCTTCATATCACACAATATCAAAGATACAGGTGTGTCCAGCTGCAGAATTTTATGCCACAAATAGTAAAGCAAGACGTTTGTGTTCATGCCCATGCAAGTGGGGCACATGCTGGTCACTGCCGGCAGCAGGATCAGCATACTAGCAGAGCTGCTGTTCAAGATCACCCCAGAACCTACTCTTAAAGAAAACAACACCACTGCAGATTAAGCCCTACCAAATGTGTGGCTCCTGTGATGATGAACAACACAGCTACCAGCCGCCTGTACGAAGATGGCTCCACAAAATCAAAATGGCAAGCTGATAGCATTCTCCCTTCAGTATATGTATCGCAGTCCAAGGTAGACAACCTCAAACCGGCATGTTGGCCTGTCTAGAGGCCTGGCGATCGCCTGAAGCTTTCCTACAGTGCTGCTGCCTGCCTGTGCAGCAGCACGGCCACCGTCAGTCTTGCATTGCATTGTTCTGGCGTATTGTATTGTATCGCATAACGCAACACCGTCAAGCAGCAACAGCAGGATGCGCGTGGATACCGGACAGCCGCACCTGATGCAAGTTGACTGACTGCCCCATGATGTTTAAAACCATGCATACCAGCACTAATATTAGTGCGCGCATTAGTGCGCGCCCCTCCAATGTCCAATGTTTGGATCAGCTCCCGTGTCCCAAGCCAGGTTTTCGCAACACGTTGTGCAGCCCACTGAGCAGCGACGCGTCATTCACATGCACACCCCACGTGGGGGTGGGGCGCAGGCGGCACCCACCAGCAAGCAGCACATGCACCCGTACGAATAATACACAGTACGGCGACGCCAAACACAAGACCAAAATCAGATCTTGCTGCACCTCATGTAGCTGCACAACAGCAGCAGCATATGCACCTTCCACGAATGCACATGCATAGCACTCCAAGACTGCCGGGCTGCACGGCAGCAAGATGTATCAACACAGTAGCAGCAGCGGCAGGAGCACTTGTGTTATTCTTGCATGTCATCTGTAAGGAGGACGTAGGAGATCGAATAGTTTATAAGTATGTTTTTGTGGAAGTTCGATAGTAATCTAGTCGTTTTGGGAGAGTTGTCGAAGGATCTCGAATGTACGAAGTTTTCAGGAACTTTCTGGAGATGATATGAAGTAGCTTTGCAAGATGTTTCTAGTATCGTTAGTCCTGGATGTTTCTGTTGATCATAATATTTTTGAGACGACTATAAATAGGGGTGCCATTTCGCTACTCTACAAGCAGGCAAGCAAGCAAACAAGTTGACAAGCGACCCCCGAGCATCCCTCAAGTGTGTATTGGTTCTCCTCTGTAACTAACTGGAGTACTCTCTGTCTCCGGTCTACATCGATTCAGTCAGTTTCCGGTATAGTTCGCAGAAGGGTTCGTTCCTGTGACCCATTCCGACAGCAGCTGTTAACACAGCATCATCTGACATGCCACCGGCACCCACACGCACAGCACTCTCACTTCAAAGGCCCAACAAACGTGGTGTTGTACCTACAGTCCGGAGACACGCGCAGGATGATGGTGATCCCGCTTACACAGCTTCCCGTGCCGCTTTGAATCACCAGTGTCTCTCCTGTTAGGCTCCCGGTGTTTGGGATGATGATGTTGCTGGCAGCGGCGTTGTCGGGGCAGTTTCCAGACAGGTGTCCCATGGTCCTTCAGGTGATAATGCAGTAAAGCCAGACGGCGGCACCCAAGACAGATCTAACTGGCTGCCAGTTGGCACACTCACACCACACAGTGAGGCCCGGAGGCACCATGGACTGCTGGCAGAGGCGTTATATGTGCTGATCCCAAGCGCCCTGAAGTGCTCTGGGGTGACGGTCAAACTGTAACGTCGGTTTTCCCTTTGGGATCCAAGCAGCTGGGGACTAGGCTCGAATCGCTTCCTGTTGTTGCGTTGCAGGTGTCGGTAGGGCCCAGGTTGATGTTGGCTACGAGGCTGATACTTGCCACGCAGGCGCCGTTTGTGCAGGTCTGATCGCTCGTGCAGGGCCTACCGCAGCCGCCGCAGTTCAGCAGGTTGATGTTGGTGTTGATGCATCTGCCAGAGCAGCAAGTGAGCCCGCTGCAGCAGGCAGGCCTGTCAACAGCACATGCTGTGGTGCTCGTCTCAATTAAGCAGCTTGGAATAGGCACGCTAGGGCTGGGGCTGGGTGACGGGCTGGGGCTGGGACTCGGACTTGGGCTGGGGCGAGCTCTTGTGATAGTTGGGCTTGTGCACACGCGTGCGACACACGTCCAGCCTGCTGCACATGCCTTGTTGCAGCCTCCGCAGTGGTTGGGGTCAGTTGACAGGCGCACGCACACTGCAAGCAGAGCAGGGCAGGCGGCATAGCAGCCTCCGCAGTGGTGGTGTTGGCGACGACGTTAGCGACAAACGCAGTGCATGTAACAACTGAGGAACGTAGGGAAGCGTAAAGAGTAGAATATAATTGTTTTGTATGTTAAGCCCGTGGGGATCACTCTCAGATACAGAGTACCGAGTACTCAATGCCATCCCCTCCTACATTGCAGGGCATATGTAGTTCTCCTGGCTAAGGACTCCTAGTCCTTGACGGCGTTACTTGATTAACGTTGATCCGTCTCCGACATCCTTAGTCGAACCCTCCAAGGACTTGGACCAGCCAAGTCCTTGGCCAACAGGGCCTAGGTCATAACCGTCTGACCAAGGCTAGCACGGCACGGCTCTCACAGAGACCCTACAGCATATTCTATACTGTGCCGTTACATACCTCCCCCCTTAGATAGATTGACTGCCCTCAGTCAACACCAGAGGATGTAACGCATATGTATTATATAAACATATATGGCCAAAACTGCTACAGCTCACAGCTGCACAGTAGGGGTCGTCACCAGAATCACTCCTCAAACTACAACCAGGTTGCAGGGAGTTCAGCGTAGCACCCTTGAGGATAGATTACACAACAGGCCTCGCTCCCCCAGTTGCAGTACAGCACCGAGATGCATGATTCCAGTTAAGAGTGTGAGCAGTATGCTCAGTGACACCAGTCACTACACTCATATAGAATATGGACCAGCCAAGTCCTTGGCCAACAGGGCCTAGGTCATAACCGTCTGACCAAGGCTAGCACGGCACGGCTCTCACAGAGACCCTACAGCATATTCTATACTGTGCCGTTACATAATGTAACGTGACGGGGTCTATAGGCCGGAAACGAGGCATGGAGGCATCGCCTTTTGGGGTATCGTTACAGTGCAGGAACATGAGCGGGTGCGCATCTGCGCGCATGGAGTACTGTCATGCAGCGTCGGCAGCAACTGCGCATGCTGCTTGGCCCCCAGACAACCCTGTTGGCGTTGCCGCTGCTTTTCTTACTTTGTATGGCTGAGCTGATGTAGCAGTTGGTGCGCTGCAAGCCCGCATGACAGCAGCAGCACAGGCATGCTGCTGCAATGCCTGGACAGACCAGCGCCAACCCCGTGACACTCGCTGATCTGCTGCTGCGTATATTATGTGTCTGCTGGCGCTGTCAGCTGCCTGCTTGCACAGGAGTCACCTTTAGTGCCGTTGGTAAGCGTACAACTTCTGAAGCCTGTTGCGCACCCACTGGTGGTCTGCCTGGGCCGCACTCGGCGGCCGTCAATGACTTACACGCCCAGACACAAAGTAGACATGAAACAGCGTCGACTGCAGCACGTACAGGGCGCAATGCGACCAATCGCAGCGGTGCGCTACCGCTGCTCTGCTTGCACTGCAGGCGCTGCTATGTACAGTTCAGCACTTTGATGCAGCATACTGGTCGTGACAAGCCTGTAAGAGTGCTGTGCTAGACGATGTAGTGGTTGGCCAGCAAGGCACTTGCAGGCATTTTGTGCCTGCTGCCTTTGCAGTACACACACCGCCCTCGTGCCAGGATGGCTCTTAGCAGCTGTGCTAACAGCACACAATCCACTGCGTCAAAACGCTGCTGTGCAGGCACGCAAGGCAGCAGAGTTGAGAGCAGGTGCTGTCTTATGCAGGAGCATCTGCATCAGGCGAATGCTTGCTGCCAGCAAGGCTGCTCACCAGCAGAAAAGCAGTTAATACCAGCAGCAGCAGGCATGCACAGCGACTGCGCAGACCTATATTGCGGCCTCTGGGCATTGCGGGCTGTTCTGAGTGTTGGAATGTCTATGCTGCTGCCGGCATAGCAGCAGTTTTTCTGTTGTAGCTGAGCCTGACGTGAACTAGTACTGTGTAGGGTGCGGTTCTGCCGATGGATGGTGGTGTCACACACCTCCTCAAGAATCCAGCATTGTGTTACTGCTTATATTATGACTGTCTGTTACATGCATAGTCATGCGGCTGCTCACCGTTGGAAATGCTGCACATATATGCAGATATATATGTTTTTGCCTGCACTGCACAAAAACCTTTGACCCACTGTGGCATCTGCAATGTAGTGCCTGCGATTCTGGTGGGATGCAGACCCATTAGTAAACAGTATGCAGGGGTTTTGAAGCATATCTTGATGAAGCATGATGTCTTGATATCAGAAGCACAGACAAGACCAGTCTGCTGCTCACTCTTTTGAGTGTGTGTTTCATGCTTCGTCACGTCGGTCGTGATTCTGCTGCAGTACATCTAGATCGCTGCCTATGTATGAAGAGGAAACAGTGATGGTGACCATTCGATTTGATTTGATAGCAGCTGTGCTAGCGCTGTTGTGCCTCCAGGGCCACAGGGCCTGAATCATGCTGCGCCAGATTTGTATGTAACTGCACTGCAGAATGTCCAGCAGCTGCAGGCTGGCACTTGACTCAAGTGCCGGCCACATGTGCACCACTGCTTACAAGGCCTACCGGTACCATCAGCGGCATCACTTCTGGCACGAGACATGCTCGACAATGTAACTTATTAGAATATACTGTGTCCTTGAGCGCGCGTCTGGAAGGCAAGTTGTCGAGTCCAACGTTCGTCGGACCAGCTACGCGCACCAGATCCCACTGCAGAGGAGTCAAATTGAATTTAATCATCAGATTATATGTCTTTCTACAGGTCCTGGGCATGCTGGTGTGCCTTAGCAGGCCACACGGGTGACGGAACCAAGTACGTACTGTATAAAGAAAGCCGAAGGTTAACGGCCCGCGGGCGACCCGTGACCAAGCATCACAGAAAAGTAGCTTTGCGTCCTTTTTATTGGGCTGTCTTGTAATGCAGCAGTCTCGTCGCCGGTGCGCAGCTGCAGCAACGACGTCGACAGCAGCAGCTGCAGCATGCATATGCTGCACAGCTGCGGAACAGCCGCTAGCACTTGTATTCGCATGCATGCTGATTGTGCAGTACGGTGCTGTATAGCACACATGGCGACTGGGACCAGCCGCATATGCAGCAGGGGGCACCCAAACGGTTGATTGCAAGCCGCACAACCGTTGCGCACCGGGTGCACCTTTGACACACAACACCGCTGCCCTTTTGTATCCACTCGGAGTCCAGTGCAAGGACTGGCTGCTTCCTTGACTCGAAGGGTAGTATCGCACAGCACCAACTATTACACTTTGCTAACGAAACGCCTGTTCTGCACCGCGACATGCACCGTGCCAGCAAGCATGCAATAATAATAATAATAATAATAATAATAATAATAATAATAATAATAATAATAATAATAATAATAATAATATGTAATAATAATAATATCATTATGATATTATATCATGCACAATATCTGTTATTCGTGTGTATCAATGAAGCCAACACAAGGCATGCCATCCCATGGCTACCGTTACTGACGCCGTTATGCAACGTTCTAAACAGCTCGCACTGCAGCTAACGCGCACGTGGTAGCACGCAGCGGGCGCTGATGCATGCAAAACCAGCGCTGGAGCTGGCACAGCAACAAAAACATGGTCAAACAACTAGAACTCGGGATCCGAAGTTTGCCAGACTTGAACAGCCAACAACACGCCCTCAGCAGGGCCTGACCACAACTGTTGACAACCACCAGGCTTGCCTGCATACAGCGGCACATCTGTTGGGTTGCACTCCGCTCCTGCTGCACAATGCTGATTTAGTTTTGCCATTGACGCTTTGTCATGCACACGTCTGGTCAACCGCCACACCACACTGCATTCAAGTCCAACTTGAACCCCAGTTGGTTGCGTCTGAGCAACCTTGCCTGTGACTAGCATGCTGTTCTGACCTCGTGTTACTCCACATGCATCAAGCATGTAATGCGCAAGTCCATCATACTGTCGTCAAACAAAACAAACTGCAGCACTGTGCCTTGCAGCCACAGCAGCAGCGCCCACCAACCCACACCACTTTGTTCGTCCCTGCTTGTGGTGCACCACATGTAATCCATTCATGGCATCACCGATACCTTCTGCCCGTGCAGCCATCACACACGTGCACACGCATACACACACAAACGTAGCCACTCCACCATACTCTGCAGGTCAACACACACTACACAAACAACAGCGCTGCCTGTATAGCCGCTACGCACATAGCGCTGCATTTCACGGCCGCATGTACATGTAGCAGCTTACTTGCCTGCTGCCTTGTGGTGTGCAGACCATTTGTTGTGGTGTGCTGCTGCGGCCTGGAGCACCTGTGCAGCAGCGGCAGCATGAGCTGCCACCTTATCCTGGTGTGCCTGCTGTGCCTGCGCTGCTGCTGCTGCATGTGATGCAGCCTTGGCCTGGTGTGCCTGGTGCACCTGAGCCACCGTGTTTGCAACGTGCTGGTGTGCTGCCTGGTGTGCGGCTTGCCATGCAGCCAGCTTACTCTGCACGTGCTGCATGTGAGCTGCATGTGCAGCAGCAAGCTTGCTGTGGGCAGCAGAAGCGTGGCAGCCGTGCTTGTGGTAGCAAGGCTCAGGTGCGGCTGCAGGTGCTGGGGTGGGCACAGTGGGTGCAACAGACGCAGGGCTTGTAGCAGGGGCCGGGGATGGGACAGTTGCAGATGCAACGGCAGGGGACGGGGAGGGGCTGCCGCCCACATTGACGGTGGTGCCGGGGGCAGTGATGCCGACGGTTGTACCGGAGGATGCAGATGCGCCGGAGACGGCGACGGTGGTGCCGGGTGCGCTCACATCAACCTGCTGAGACAGCCTGCGGAGGATGGTGGGAGAGGTGGAGGGAGGCGGCAGACAAAGCAGGAGCTGAGGCAGCAAGTGATGTATTGCCCTGAGATGCATGCCATGATGAAGTGCACTGCGGCTGTTTTGTAGCTCTAGGCTCATCACACCACTGCACATGTGTTGACAGCAACATTGCCAGAATCAGAACCACACATCCCCCTGGCCCCAGCCATGCTCGCGTCAACAGTTAGTTAGTTAGTTAGTTACACAGCCTATGGTGTTGGTATCCTTGTCATACAAATTAGTGGTCATGAAGAGAGACAGAAATTATATTTGTAATTGGGCATGCACTGGATTTCTGCTGCTATGGGGCCAAAACATAGGAGCCAGGTGAGTAGAGGAACAACAACAACAACAACAACAACAACAGACCACCACCAGTGAACTGAACAAACGTCATCCCAGGACGTGGTGCTAATGCAACACTACCTACGTGGAACTCCTCCTCTGCTAATGAAGCACTGTGTTGTGAGTACAACGTACTTGGCTCAGTATAGTATATTGCTGTACATGGCTGTACCATTGGTGTGCCAGTCACTGGTGAATCCCGTGACGAACTCCCCACGTCTACAGCCATGTACAGTCATGTGCTCTGTACTAAAGAGGCCACAGCTGGCGGTTCACAAAGTTGTGCAACAGTTGACAACCTAAGCTCAGTGCTCACTTGCGGCGCCAGCCTTTCCATTTGGTACCCCAAGATCATCACTCAACTGGTTTGTTGGCAAGACCACTGCCAGCAGCATAATAACATAAGCCCCGCTGACTTCCAGCTATGCGTGATTCAACAACCACCGATACACTGCATAACTCTGCTGCCAGCGCCCACTAGCAAATTAGCCCGAGCCAGACAAGTTCATGATTGCCAGCCGCTGGGCACGCGTATGATCAACATGACTTTGTACTCAAAGATGCCACAGCAGGCAGCTCAAAAAGTTGCCAACAAACAGCCTAAGCACAGCACTCACTTGCGGCCCCACTTGTGGTGACCTAGCCAGCCGTGGTGCATTGCAGGTGCGGGCGCAGGTGCCGGTGCTGGCGCAGGAGAAGAGTGATGTGCAGCAGCCCACTGGGACAGCAGCGCTCCGTGACCCCAGCCCTTGTGCCCGTGCTTGCCGTATGCCGCAGCAGGTGCCGGTGCAGGTGCGGCTGCTGAAGCCGTGCTTGGGGCAGATGGGGAAGATGGTGCGCCACCAACTTGGACGTTGGTTCCTGGGGCCTGAACAGACACCGCAGGGCTAGATGATGGGCTAGAAGGGGCAGGGCTTGATGTTCCACCGGTGGCAGGGGAAGAGGGAGCAGGGGAGCCTCCTCCGACGTTGACGGTGGTGCCTGGGGCGGAGACAGCCACTGAGCCGCCACCTGGGCAGCTGCCGGCGCGTGCTGCGGTGGGGATGTTGCAGCCATCGAACCTGCAGCAGCAGCAGCAGCAGCAAGTCAGAGGGGTATAGTAAGGTGCAAGATTGGTACCCGGTAGTAGTACTAGCATGTCTGCACAGAAATGCACTTTGTACGGGACGGCAGCTGTGCATATGCTGCTGGCTGAGCATCCAACAGCAGCAGCCATACAGAGGGTGGGGAACAGGTCAAAGGCGCACACACGATGCTGGACAGCACGTCTTCACAGCAATGAACCACGCAGGTACGCCACGTAGCAAGTCGCTGAGCAGCACAGCAAACAGCGCACACACTGCAGCTGGGCTGCCGTAGTATCTCGGCGCGGGCGACTCACACAGCCTGGACGGATGCACGCGTCACGCCGGCGTTCCTGGCGAGCGCGTTGCCCTCAATGCCAGAAAGGGTGGCCTCCAGCACGTCAGCATTGCACAGGCCTGGCGGCAGCAGCAGCAGCAGCAGCAGCAGCGGCGGCAGCGACAGCAGACACAGCAAGATCTGTCAGCGGCAATCCATGGCAGCAGCACGCTCATGTGCATTGCATCTGCGATGGGCGCACATGCCAGTGGCACTGCTGTGATAGCAGCAGGAAATGGCCGGGCCAAGAAGATGCTGTGCAGAAGCATGAATGCAAGTTTTGGGCCCTGTCACCCAGATAGTAGGAACAGCAACGTTGAAGATCACTCTAGAACTAGGAGCTCCCCTTATGCCTTAAATCACACCACACCACACAAAGCACCACAGAACGAATCTCAATCAAGCAGGCTCATAAGATCCAATGTATGCTGCATGTATTTTCCCAGCCAATCGGTTTCATCTGATGAACTGATGCAAGTCTAGCACCCCTCTTGCATGCTGTGCTGCTGGGTTCCGTGCACTGCAGCAGCAGCAGCAGTCGTACTCACATCCTGCCAGCTGGCCAGATCCTGGGAAGCCAAGCAGACCCTGGGCCTGCAGGACACCAAGATTTGAACCACAACAGTGACAGCTGTCAGATCCAGCAGCGATCGCTGTAAGTGCATGAGTGCAGGCACAGAATGCACCGCATTGGAAAAGACGGCAGCTGACGCCAGCAGCAGCCGGCAAATCCCATCAGCACCAGCACTATGTTGTGAGGCACCCACGGACTGCGCAAACGCATAGCTGTTATCGAACCCGTGTTTGTCATTACCTGGCTACAGCACTGTGGAGAGGGGCCTCCCTGGCAGGAAGAGAGCTGAGACAGCAGGCCAGTCTGGCCGATGCTGTTCACCCTGTTCTGGCACTCCGCAGACGAAGTAATGCCCTGGCCTGCGACAGATTAAGCAGGAACGGTGATTTTAGCGGCAGATGCCCAGGTTGGCGAGGCGTGAGGGCGCTCAACGCCTCAGGCGTTGCGTGGTGTGCTGGGCGCTCGATTGATGTACTGCTAGCTGGCATGATGATGCGAGCCCCACCTTGCACAGCAACAGCCAGGAGCAGCACTGCTGCGATAAACGCAGTTGATAGGCCTGCCATTGTGGCAAGCGAGCGTCTGTGGCGACTGTTGACTCGCCTTGCAGCCTAGCTGTAGGTCTGCAGGCTTTGGTCAGCAGTGCACTTGACAACAAAGGAAGAGAACAAACACGGCCAAAAGACGAACTGGTGCTCTGCAAGACTTTAAGCTCCCTCATTCACGAACGCATCAACGCCTGAAACGGGACTCGGCGTCATGCAACCACATTGGACAACCATGACACCGGTCCGCCGGACAATGCATGTCGGACAGTGAGTTTAGCACGTTATCAGAGCTAGAGGTCAGTATTTTGCGTGGTAGCCTGTCTGGTAAATTTCTTCACGCACGCGCAGTGCTGCTAGTCGCGTCGACAGGTCAAAACAGCAGGTCCCGTCTAGGGGTCAACGACCAGATCGCGGAGCTACGCGTGCTTATCCCCTTGTTGTAAACTTAATTGCTTATAAAAGATCTTGGCTAGCTGGATCGCCTGTACCAGCGCGCATCTAGCACCTGTTGACGATTAGTTGACCACCTGCTTGCGGAGGGCAGCTAGCAGCAACACGAGTGAGACGCTAGCTGGGTTATGGGCAGGTAGAAGCCAATACGTTGCCGGTGTCTGACGCCAGTAACACGCTGCAGGCTCAATGCGCTGACACTCACACAGCGACCGAGCTTCCAAGTTGGCAAGAACCCTTTTCGAGCAATTTCTGTTCGTCGGCCGTTGATCAAGCGTCAAACCAGGCTAATCCATAGCTACTGCCTCAGATGTTGGAGGCAGCTCTGCATGCAGCAGTAGCGCCGCTGGCTGTGCTGCTGCTGGCTCTGCTGGCTGTTACTGCTGCTGCTCAAGAATGGCAACTTGGCAGGGCCACATACTTTGGCGCCCCTGAATCGTTCTCTACAATATTCGACCCATTTAGAGGAAAAGGTTCGTTTGGGGTGTTAGCGGGTGGCAGCTGTGGCTTCACAAACAGCGACAACAGCATTCCATACCCTAGGGATGCAGTGGCAGCTGTTGCTGACTCGCGGCCAGATTACCCAGGTGGGCAGCATGCTTACGCAGCATGAGTGAGCGTACCTGATGAACAAGTTTTTGCTGCCTTGCACGGTACAATGCATGCTGTACATAGGCACCGTGCACTCGTGACGTGGCGGTCAGGCGCTGTCTCAAACTGCGGACAGCAATAAGATGCACTGCCATAGAGCCTAGTATCGTAACACAGTTCAAATGTCATCACTTTATTTCAAATCAGTGACGTACATTGCACTGATGAGCACTGCTGCTGGTGTCGCGTTGCTGCAGGCAGCTGTGGGCGCTGCTACGCTGTGAGGTGCAAGGAGGGCCTCGTGCTGGGTGAGCAGAGTGTAACGATGTAACATACTTTATCGCGCAGTGCCCGTCCCGCAGCATGCAAAGTTGGCATGCACACATTCTGCATACTCGGCAGCATGAATTCACACGTGCCCCTTCCAACCAATGGATGCGCCGCGCAGGATTTCTTGCGCAAGCGCTGCGTGTGTAAGCTTGCCTGGCAGTGCGTCACTGCTGGGGCACTGCCGCCACTTGGGGCCGCCGCACTAGGCAAACAAAACCTAGGCACGTGCATTTTCATGTGCACTCTTGCGCAAGTGCTGTCATCATTGCTGTCATCATTGCTGTTAGCATTGCTGTCGACTGCATCCTGTTGTTCCATTTGGCATTGCTTCTGCTGCTGGTAATGCTGATGACGAACCTGCCTTTCCATACCACCCACACCACCCACACACAATACCCCAGGGGCATCAACACCTTTTTACAATGCTGCTGCTTCACGTCATGCTGCTGCTGTTGCCGCAATCATGGCCATCCTCATGGCCAAACTTTCAGATATTGATGGCATCCCCAGGCGCATCAACACCTTCTAACACCTTCCACTGCTTCCCGTCGTTCTGCTGCTGCTGCTGCTGCTTCTGCTGCTGCAACTTTCAGACAATGATGGCAACCCCAGGCGCATCAACACCTTCTTCTACCTGCCCAACGTCAGCAGGAGCCTCACTGACTCAGCAGGCAGGGCCTGGCCGGGCAACACAGCAGAAGCAGAGGGCCTGCAGTTCACGCGCTGCCAGCAGCCGGCCAAGGAGCTTGTCGTGCGTGTGATCGACTCCTGCCCCTGCAGACAGGTGCGTGTACTGCAGCTGAGAACAGGTTACCACAGTCTCTCGTTGGTTTGTTTACGAAGTAGTGCTTCAATTTGCTTGGTCAGTCCAATGTAACTCACCATGGCATGGTTACTGGCCAGTATGCAGACATGTGCGCACTGCAGAGCTGAAAGGTGGATTTGCATGCATGCAAACCACTGGGGCGTGGCACATGATGAGCTTTCCAGCACTCACCTAAGGTCGTCAAACCTCCTTTGCTTTGATGTGCCAGGTGCTGCCTGATGGTGCCCCCGGTGTGCGTCCCGGTGGCGAGATCAGGACACAGAGCTGGTGCTGCCCCTCAAGCATTGGTGAGATGAGCCCCGGCTGGCCGCAGCTGTGCGGTGCAGCAGTGCAGCCTCGGAGATTGCAGGTCATGGACAGCTGCAACTGGCAAAGACATATCCCATGGCAGCAAGTGCCAGACTGCTTGCCGTCAAGTTTGGAACGATAGTTGTTTGTATGGTCAGTGTTGAGATAACCTCATCAGCCACGTTGACCGTGCAGAACTGCAGCAATTCAGGACACAGGCGTTGCCTCGTTGATTCCTGGCGGTTAGCCTGCCACTGGCATGTGTGGTCAACCCTGATACTTTTCTTTCACCCATGCTGCACTGCACTTGGTTTCTGCAGGCCTGGGTCACTTCGACTTGTCATTCTGGGCCTTTGAGCAGCTCGCACACCCCCTGTATGGCATCCAAATGCTAGAGTACCGTGCAGTTGACTGCGGCAGCAAGGCACCTTTGCCCAACACATACATCAGCAAGACACACATCTACCAGGGGGGCACCAAGGCGGGCTGGAACTGGTTCCCATATGGAGACTCCTACAGCAGATATGCAGTACCTGGTGAGACGCCACAGGGTGTTAGGGTGTTGATGGTGTCTATGCTTTATGGGTGGACGAGGTGCAGTGTCGCATTGTAATGCTGCAGACAGCCTTTCTAGGAGATATGCTGTGTATGGCGCGTCAGCAGCACAGTGCGGGGGCAACGCCGCTTGCTGCAGCTGATGCCGGCCCGGGCAGGTTGCTTGCTTGCACACATGCCGTCTCATCCAGCAGGTGCATTGCTTTGAAGCTTTATGTGTAACTGCCAAACATGGTCCACCTCCTGCACTGCTGCTGCTGCTGCTGGCGCTGGCGCTGCTGGCTGTGCTCTGCAGGTCTGGCGCCTGATGGCGCTGCAGCCACATGTGTTCAGCTGACCAAGGATGGCGGGCTGTCCTTCCAAGTGAAGCAGGGCATAGCTGAGGGGCTGCAGCCGTTTGCAGGCGCGACAGCAGTGCAGGTGCGTCGTGTTGCTGCTAAGTAAGCCTCTGTACCGTACAGACTCACCAGTGGTGAGTTGGCCAGCAGACTGCGTGCACACTGCTACATATGCAATGCAGTAGGGCATAGTATGGCTGAAGAGCAGCATTTTTTGGGCGTGACAGCAGTGCGGGTGCCCAACCTGCAGCTGGACATTGTATGTCAATGCAGATCAGGCATGCCGCCAAGGGATGCAGCCATCTGCAGCCGTGACAGCTGTGCAGGTGCATGGTTTCAACACTTACGGCAAACATGCATGCTGGGATGTGAGTCGCAGGCAGCGCATACACAGCTAGCTGGCGCTACCGGTGTGCATATTGCAATGCACTGCTGCCACATGACAGTTGCTTCTGCTGCTTGTGTTGCGCTGCAGGTGTGGCTGGCGTCTGATGCGCCTGTTGGCCCCGGCGCAGCACGGACGTCCACCCCAAGAGGACAGGTGGGCTGCGCTGCACATCCCTGCTGCTGCTGCCAACAGCAGCACCTGCTGCTGCTGCGGCTTGCGCCTAAGTACACGTAGCCAGTTTAGTCTTGACTGGCGTTAGTAATGCTGCTGCTGCCGCCATCATGCTGCTGCTGCTGCTGTTGACGCTGAGGCTGGTGCTGCTTTGCCTGCTTCTTGCCAAGTGACGCTTAGGTTCAGCTTTCGCTGCTGAGAGGTGCATAGAGTCAGACGGACACCGCTGATGCCGCCACTATTACCCCATGCTGGTGTTGCTGCTGCTGCTGCTGCTGCTGTGCCTACCCGCAGCCTGTCGATCTGAAGGTCTTCATCCTCAACTTTGAATTCCAAAAGTACTGCAACGCAGAGCTGCGCAGCGGCAACTACACGCCAACGGCAACAGCGCCAAATGGCTGGTACCAGTTCACCTTTCCTCTTGCTGACTTCAAATGCGATTATGATGGGGCGCTGCCAAGCCAGGTCAACCGCATCGAGTTCCAGAACACTGCGGAGCTACCAGCGCTGTTCTGCCTTGCTGGGTTGAAGCTGCTTCGCTGATGAGGTGTTGGAAGAAAGCAGCAGCAGTTTAGAGCAGAGACACCCGACCCCTGCATAATGCAGCCTTGGCAAGGGTGCCGCAGTGCGGCACATGCATGCATCGCTGTCGTGGCGCTTGCAGGCGTTCTTGTTGCAAACCGCATCGGCGCTGTGCTGGCCTTTCAGTGAAAAGGCAGTGTTTTATGTCGGTACTGTTCTGCCTTGCTGGGTTGAAGCTGCTGCGCTAATTTTCATCAGGTGCAGTGCAGAACGTCTTGCTGCAGACCGTCCCGGTGCTGTGCTGGCCTTTCGTATGACATGCAGTCTGTGGTGTGGGTGCTGTTCTGCCTTGCTGGGTGGAGTCGGTTGTTGTGCAGACCACTGCCTGAACTCTACCCGCTGGGCCTCGAGGCCTCAGAGGTGAGTGTGCACATGTGCAGACTGGCAGCATTGTGTGTCTGTGTCATGCATGGAGTAGTAGCAGATAAAACAGAAGTTGGTGGCAGTCGTGCTTGTCTTGACTTGGGCTGTTGTTGCGTATGGTGTTGTATAATGTTCAGTGAGCCACTGGTGCTTAGTGGTGAAGTTCAGGCCGCCCTTGCAATCAGCATAGTACAACTCAACCACATATAGGTGCGGAGGATGCTGACCCAAGAACAGCACCAAGCAATCATGTTACTATGTGCACACATGCTGCCTGGGTGCATCCTATGGAGGCTGATGCTGCTTTTGACCGCAACACACAACCTCAATACATGCAATTATGCTTGCCGTTCCGGGTGTTGCAGTGCCTTGCACGGCTTCGCACTGGGGCTGCACAGTTGGAGGTGCAGCTGGGTAGACATGCCCGCCCTCGGGTGCCCAGGCAGCAGCGGTTGTGTAGACTGTGCTCGTGTGCTAATCCTGTTGCAGCTAGCCGAGCAGTTTGGCGCACACGCGTGCACGCCCGGACTGGGACCTATGACAATGTGGAGGATCTCAAACACTTTCTGCTAGAATGCCCTGCATATGACCACTTGCGCGGTGCCTGCCCTAGTGTGTTCTATCCTGCGGGTACTGTAGATCGCTATGCTAACGAGTTGGTGCCGCGCATTCTAGACTGTGAGGATCAAGAGGGCTTGGCTGTGGTGGTTTATCAGATGTGGTTGTATCGCTCAGTGTTGCTGGGGTTGACCCCTGACCATCAAAGTGTGCCAATTCAGCCTGAGGGTTATGTCCCTGTAGATGACGCCTTAGACGCTGTTGCTCCTAGCCCGTGATGAGTTTAGGTTACTTGACGAGTTACACATGCATCCTGTCACATTATTGGTTTGCTGCCGCCTTTATGCCGCCTTAGTTGCCCTGCCTATCTCTCTGGCGGTGTGATCTTGACAACATGCTTTTTGGTTGGTGTGCTTCTTCAGCACATGCTGTTGGCTGATTGGGGTGTGTCACTGACACACCGCAGATATAATCTTATGCTCAATCTGGAGAGACCCTGTGCTCAACGGATGGCCTCAATGGGCTACATTGTGTGCTCATCTTCTTTCGTCACGCGTTGACATTGTGCTCATTTTGGGGCGGCTCATACCATCTGAGATGGTGACTGGACCCACATGTAACTACTCTCTCTAAAATATTCTACTTCATTGATGCTTGTTGCGTTATGACTCTTTCACATGCTTGATTGTTTTTGAAGCATAACATGTTTGCTGACTAGCTGGGGAGCATACCTGTGTGCTGTCTTGCTGTTTGTCCTGGGTTGGGTACACGTAGTGCTTACTACCGTGCTTGTCTCCTATGCATGAGTCCAACGGGTATGAAATATCTTAAGTTGACGGCTTACACCTTTTCAGGTTCAGCACAGGGGTTGGCGCCAACGATTGGCGCCAATGCTGCGCTTGGCCTCTCTCAGCATGAGGGCACTGGTTGATGGTAAATCAACAGAAGTGTTGTGTGCTTGCTGCGTCCCAGTAATGTGGTAACAAACTTGGTGCCTGTAAGTGGTGCGTGGTAATCTGGAAGTCGGTGGTGCAATGCAAGCAGAAAAGAACTGCCCCCAGGTGCAACCAACCCTGCAATTGGGGATTCAGTGCAATCAACATGTGTACTGCATGTATTGCCCCAACACGACAGACGCGTGGTCTCACATGCACTGACTTACGAGGTTAATGAAACTGTGGAAGCTGCAGTCCGCCAGGGCCCTTTTCAGAGAAGCCTCTGGCATGTGCTCATCGCCCTGAGCCCTACTGCCTTCATGTCACTACGCACGCGTACAGGCTTGAATGCAGATAATGTATGCCGAGCTTTTGATCGTTCATAGGTATCACCTTGAAGCTTGCTTGGCTCTCGTATCGCTCCGTCACGTCCCAGCTGCTTGCAAACTCCCGTGTGTGCTGCTCCCGTCGCTGCTGCCGCGCAAGGTCGTGTTTTACAAATAGGACGTATCTGATCAGCAGCTGTTACACCACAGAACGCGCTCAGCATGAGTATTTTCGAGTACAATGGCTCTGCCATCATAGCCATGGCAGGGAAGGACTGTGTAGCCATAGGCTCAGATCTGCGCTTCGGTGTGCAGCTACAGACTATGACCACCGATTACAAGAAGGTGTACCAGATTCACGACAAGCTGTTCATCGGGCTGGGCGGTCTAGCAACAGACACACAGACACTGCACCAGCGGCTTATGATGAGGCACAACTTATACAAGCTACGTGAGGAGCGGGACATCAAGCCCTCTACCTTCGGAGCACTCGTATCTGCCATCATGTATGAGAAGCGGTTTGGCCCCTACTTCGCATCCCCAGTCATTGCAGGACTGGAGCCAGACGGCAGCCCATACATCTGCGGCATGGACTCCATCGGTGCAACAGAGACAGCAAAGGACTTCATCGTGACAGGCACCAACAGCGAGTCGCTGTTCGGCATGTGTGAGAGCATGTGGCGGCCAGAGCTAGAGTCAGAGGAGCTGTTTGAGGTCATCAGCCAGTGCCTGCTCAGCGGCATAGACAGGGACGCACTTGCAGGATGGGGCGCAGTGGTGTACGTCATCACCAAAGACAAGGTGGTGGCGCGCACACTCAAGGGCCGCATGGACTGAGCAGCAGCAGCAGCAAGGTCAAAGGAGGTTTGGTTGGTGTGTAGCTACTGCATCCTCGTCATGCGGCAGTTGCAGCAGCAGTTGTACGGGTGGTTAGAGGTGGAGGTGTTGGGTGCTGCGTGTATGTTTGCAGCTAGGCTAGCTTTATACAGCAACGATTGCAGCCGCAGTAAAAGCTGCAGCTGTGCCAGTCCACATCGTCTGTGATCTGTAGCGTGCTGCAACAGCATGGTGCGGTGCTGTGGGTTGCAGCAGCGATAGCAGCTGATTGATCTGCCCTGTGCCGGTAGCAGTCTATTGTGTGCTGTTGCTTCTTGTGTGTACGAGGCAGCTGCAAGGACAAGCAGCACGTATGTCAGCATGTGCAGTGCAGCGGCATCGCTGCTGTAGTTAGCAGCTCTGTTGCAGCGCTGCAATGCTCCGCTATTGCATATGTCTAATGCTGCAGGCCCACAGCATGCGTGTGCATTGTGTGAGTGCTGTGCGGTGGCTGCTTGCAAGCAAGCTTGGCTTCGACTGGTTCAACTCTGGCCGTCATACACAGCAACTGGTGCGAGGGTGCATACTGTGGCTGCTGACACCTAACATCATGATAGGTGCCAGTGTGCTAGTAGTGTACTTCTCTCTGCCAGCAACTTCTCCGCTGCAGCACCCAGCGTCTCCTCATTGGTGGGTGTGTTGAATCCTCATGTTACTTTGCTGCCCTGACAGGGCACAGCAGCAGTTTGTTGCGCAGTCCAGCAATGCTCAGTTGCTCAGGCTGTCCAGGCAGCAGCACTGCAGCCATGTCGGTGATGCAGGAATGGGCACAGCAATGTGCAGTCTGGCAGCTGTTCATGATGCACAGCTCTTGCTGGTACATATGGTGGTTGCCTGTGGGTGGGTACAGGGTGGTTGCCAGCAATCTGAATCGCTTTGTTGCTCTCAAGTTTTGCAAGCATGCGCATTGAGATTGGCTGCATTGATTGCTTGCCAAGCTGAGCTTGTAACCTCTCAAGCATTGCACAAGTGGGTATGAGTTGCGCAGCGTTATACGCGCAGCCAACAGCTTTCAGAACGTTTGAACAATGTCTGAACAATGGAACGACGGTCGTTGCACCTGGTGCAAGACCCAGCTAGCCTGCCAGTCACTGGCACTGCCAGGCTGGCAGAACTGCTTTGCGATTGGCAACTACCAAACCTTGGCACATGTACAGCACGGTGCTGTTACAGCCGCTTCAACTTGCATGCCGCACACAAGAACAGCAGACCAGGCTCATGTTTGAATAACGTTACCCTGATGCAGCCATTCTAGCGCAGCCTGGCAACTTTTGCCGACCCAGCAGCCGCAGATCCACAAATAGCAACACTACCGTGCACGCATCTGCACATGGTGATGTCAAATGACCTTAGCATCAGCATATCAAATTCCCCTATGCTACCTGCACAGCTTCATTGCAGGACAGCAAATATCGGGTGCTCGGTTGCAGTCAGCACGTTTGCCGTCTTTAGAATAGTTAATGGATTATAATTTCAAATTAATAGTTAATCAGACGGTTAGCAGGGTCTCGCGCGGCCTGTGGGCGCCGTTCGTAGCATGACCAAGAAATCACCAGCTAGGACGGGTCGCCGGGCCCTAGCAGCTGCTGCTAAGCCAAGGCCAGTCACACGTGGCACTGTCAACTACGGGGCAGATGCTGAGTCAGCGCAGCAGCAGGATCAACAACCTCCTGCAGGGCAACAGCAACAGCAGCAGCAACAGCCTGGCCAGCAACAGCAGCCAGTGCTTGGTGCACTGCAGCAGCGAGCGGACCTACGGCGCCTGGACGCCTTGGACCAGAAGGTGCAGCAGCTTACAGCAGAAAATGCCGAGCTCAAGCAGAAGCTAGCCAGCCTTGAGCGCAGCAGCGTGAGCTCCGCTGCTGCCCTTGGGCAGACTAATGCCGCAGCCCTGTGTGATACCCTGGAGCCTCAGCTTGTTGATCTCTCGCAGCAGCTGGCGGCAATGACAGAGCGGTTGGAGCAGCAGCAGGCCACGGTGCAAGCTGCTGCAGCAGCTGCAGAGCAGTATCGCAGTTTCCTGTCAGCCATGGGTGTGCAGGATGTTGCATCAGCGCGCGGCCAGGCGCGCATGTGGGACAGCACTGAGGCAGTAGCGGGACTGCAGGAGCAGCTGCAGCAGCAACGCGCTGCTTCTGCTGCGCTCGAGCAGAAGTATGAGGCGCAGCAGGTGATCAGCGGCCAGCTGCACTCTGCAGTGCAGGCGCTAAAGCAGCAGCTTGACAAGCAGGGCGGCGCCGTCACTGTGGTTGCGCATGCACCTGCTAACATGCACACGGACCAGCTTGTTGAGCACCTGGCTGGGTGTGGTGGCATAGCCAAATGCAGCTTCATCAGCGCTCGGCTGGTCTATGAGCCGCGTAACAGCAGCAGCGGGCAGGGTCAGTCAGGTGGCGGGGCAAGCACTGCTGGCAACAGGGCTGCGGCTGGCGGCAGCGGCAGGGATGCAGGTGGCAGTGCAGGGGCAGGCAGCAGCAGCAGGGCAGCAGCTAGCAGGCAGCCTCTTGGCGTCTTTGAGGTGACCCTGGCTACGGCTAGCTTGCAGGACACCTATCTAGGCGGCCGCATGCGCGGCAACCTGCGGCGCGCGGGCCTGCGCGTTTATGTGGAGGCCAAGCTGACACAGCAGCAGAAGGAGCAGCGTAAGGCTCTGCAGGGGTGCGCAAGTCGCTGCTTGCCAATGGCGACCAGGTGCGGTGGAGGGGCCTTACCTTGCAGCGGTGGCAGGCTGGTGGGGCTAGCAGCAGCGGGCAGTGGGTGGCTGTGCCCCCGCCGCCGCCACCTCCCCCTCAGTCGCCACGGGGGGCAGCAGCAGCAGGCAATGGTGGGGGGGCTAGCGTGGCAGCTTGAGCGGGGCAGGGGCTGGGCATTTTGTGAGATTCTATGGTCAGAATGTGTGTGGGCAGGCAGTGGCTCGGGTGGCTTCGGCAGTTGCGGCAAACCCTAACTGTGACATTTATGCATTTGTAGAAACATTTTGTACTGCTGACACGTGTGATGAGCTGAGTGTGCCTGGCTATCAGGCTTTCCATTGTGTGCGGGCGCATAGAGGCGGGCCTGGCCGCCCGTCGGGAGGTATCACAGTGTTATTGCGCCAGACCTCGCCTGTGTTTGGCAGCGCTGGTGTTTCTGTTACCACGGATGCCCGTGCTGGCATTGTTTGGGTGGAGGTTCCAGCATATAAACTAATGGTGGCGTGCGTTTACTTTAGCCCTGCTGGCTTCCGGCAGTACCAAGCAGGTGCCCTGCACACGAACCCTGTTGGGGTTCTTGCAGATGGGTTGGTGTCTGCTCATGCCCGTGGTTACCGCCACGTGGTGCTTGGCGACTTGAACATCCGTATTGGTTGCATGCGTGATGATGCGCCCACAGACGGCG